>JADLZN010006911.1:259074-276443 GCA_018155175.1 Sinocyclocheilus anophthalmus | reverse complement strand
GAGAGAGAGAGAGAGGAGAGGGAATGAGGTAGAGAGAGAGCGAGGAGAGAGTGTTGTGTGAAGGAGAGAGAGTGAGGAGGGTGTTGTGTGGAGAGAGAGTGAGGGTAGAGAGTGAGAGAGTGAGTGTTGAGAGACGAGCTGTGAGAGAGTGGGTGTGTGTGAGAGAGGGAGTGTGAGAGAGAGAGAGAGAGCGAGTGTGTGTGTGAGTGTGTGAGAGAGAGTGATAGTGTGTGAGAGAGAGAGAGAGAGAGAGAGGTGATGGAGGACGATGGTCGTTGTGGTGTGTGTGTTGGTGAAGAGAGAGAGAGAGAGAGAGTGGGTGTGTGGTTGTGTGGGTGTGTGTGTGTGTGTGTGAGAGAGAGAGAGAGAGAGAGAGAGAGTGTGTGTGTGTGTGTGTGTGGGAGAGAGAGCGAGAGAGTGTGTGAGAGAGAAGAGAGAGAGAGAGAATGTGTGAGAGAGAGAGAGTGTGTGAGAGAGAGAGTGTGTGTGAGAGAGAGAGTGTGTGGTGTGTGCGAGAGAGAGAGTGTGTGTGTGAGAGAGAGGGTGAGTGTGTGAGAGAGCATATCTGCTTGAATGTGGCCGAATCTGAATGTGGAGGTTTTTAACCCTCTGTATTTGCACCATGTTTTATTCTTTAATTACTGAAGATTGCTCAACATGTTTTTATTTCCAAAACAAATCAAACAAGATTAAAAACATTGATCAAAGACGCCTGTCAGACTCTTGAGTGCTTCTGTTGCATTTGAACTGCGATTTTTAAAGAAGTAGTTCACCCAAAAATATTAATTCGCTGAAAATGTGCTCACCCTCAGGCCATTCGAGATGTAGATGAGTTTTTTTTCATCAGATTTGGAGAAATGTAGCAGAGCATCACTTGCTCACCAGTGGATGTGAATGGGTGCCGTCAGAGCGAGACACCACACCAGTCCAGTCCAGCAGTTAACATCTGGAAAAATGAAAAGCTACGTGTTTGTAAAAAAAACAAATACATCAAGACATTTTCCATCCATAATAACTCTTCCTCCAGTGAAAAAGTGCATCTGCTGTTGTCTCGCACATCAAAATCCAGCCACTCATTTGTTTAGAGCTGTTTTGGCTTGTAAACGGTGCTTGATCTGTGCAGATTTCTTTCCTGATTCAGACCAGACCACTTTTACTGGAGGAAGCAATATTATGGATGGAAAATGTCTTGATGTATTTGGTTTTTTTACAAACACGCAGCTGTTGTTTCTTTTTTTTTTTTTTTTCCTTTTTTTAAAAGGGAACATTAACTGATGGACTGGAGAGGTGTGGATTATTGTGATGTTTTTATCAGCTGTTTGGACTCTCATTCTGACGGCACCCATTCACATCCATTGGTGAGCAAGTGATGCAATGCTACATTTCTCCAAATCTGATGAAGAAACAAACTCACCCTAATCTCGGATGATCTGAGGGTGAGCACATTTTCAGCAAAGTTTCATTTTTGGGTGAACTATTCCTTTAAGAAGGGTTTTTATGCATCAAACACACGTATTTATTATTTTTTCGGAATGTTTATTAGAATAATATTAAAGTGATGAGCTTTATATTTGTGTATAAAACTTGTGTTCTGGTCTGAATCCAAAACAAAGATTTACTCTTTTAAATTAAGGTGATTTTAATTTATTCAGTGGATCAATAAAAATAAAAAAACACATGACAAACATTCAGCTGTCATCTTTACATGCAATAAATGGCGACATAAATGACAACGACTGAAACGAGTGACCGTAGAATCATAATAGAGTCTTAAACTGTGAAGCCATGTCAGAAAACATTTGTGATTGAGTGACTATGTTCAGAACAGAAGCATCAAACTACTTGCTCATTGTTGCTGCAGTATGTAGTGTTTACGGTGCAGAGTATGCTGCTTGTTTCTTTGCATTGCATTGCATGACCAACTACATTCATCAAAGTGTACTGTACACACTGCACAGGATAATGCATCCCTCAATGTAATGCATTTAACTGGTTAGAAATCTTTTCTGACTCATAATTTGATCATCTTTATAAAAACTTTGATTTTAAATGCATAATTTCCAAGACAACACTGGAAGACTTGAAATGGCTTACGCATGAAATAATGCATACTATTTCACGTAGTATTTTTTTAATACTCTGCTGTATCCAGTTATAAGCAGCAAACTAGCCTTTCATTCTAAACACAGCCGCTGTTATTCGTGACGATGATCATGAAAAAAGTGTTTAAGGGTAGTTGAGATGTCAAGAATATTTTATTTACTTTAAAGCATTTTTTTCTAATTGTCTAATTATTAAATATTTCACTGTTCTTATATTAATGGAAAAATACATGGTATATTGTATTACTATTTGTGTGTGTATACAGTGGGGAAAAAAAGTATTTAGTCAGCCACCAATTGTGCAAGTTCTCCCACTTAAAAAGATGAGAGAGGCCTGCAATTTTCATCATAGGTATACCTCAACTATGAGAGACAAAATGAGAAAGAAAATCCAGAAAATCACATTGTAAGATTTTTAAAGAATTTATTTGCAAATTATGGTATTTGGTCAATAACAAAATTTCATATCAATACTTTGTTATATACCCTTTGTTGGCAATGACAGAGGTCAAACGTTTTCTGTAAGTCTTCACAAGGTTTTCACACACTGTTGCTGGTATTTTGGCCCATTCCTCCATGCAGATCTCCTCTAGAGCAGTAATGTTTTGGGGCTGTCGCTGGGCAACACGGATTTTCAACTCCAAAAGATTTTCTATGGGGTTGAGATCTAGAGACTGTCTAGGCCACTCCAGGACCTTGAAATGCTTCTTACGAAGCAACTCCTTCGTTGCCCGGGCGGTGTGTTTGGGATCATGTCATGCTGAAAGACCCAGCCACGTTTCATCTGCAATGCCCTTGCTGATGGAAGGATGTTTTCACTCAAAACCTCACGATACATGGCCCCATTCATTCATTACACGGATCAGTCGTCCTGGTCCCATTGCAGAAAAACAGCCCCAAAGCATGAAGTTTCCACCCCCATGCTTCACAGTAGGTATGGTGTCTTTTGGATGCAACTCAGCATTCTTTCTACTCCAAACACGACAAGCTGAGTTTTTACCAAAAAGTTATATTTTGGTTTCATATGACCATATGCATTCTACCAATTCCTCTTTGGGATCATCCAAATGATCTATAGCACAACTTCAGACGGGCCGGAAATGTCCAGGCTTAAGCAGGGGGACACGTATGGCACTGCAGGATTTGAGTCCCTGGCGGCGCAGAGTGTTACTGATGGTAGCCTTTGTTACTATGGTCCCAGCTCTCTGCAGGTCATTCAATACGTCCCCCCGTGTGGTTCTGGGATTTTTGATCACAGTTCTTGTGATCATTTTGACCCCACGGGGGGAGATCTTGCGTGGAGCCCCAGATCAAGGGAGATTATCAGTGGTCTTGTATGTCTTCCATTTTCTAATAATTGCTCCCACAGTTGATTTCTTCACACCAAGCTGCTTACCTATTGCAGATTCAGTCTTCCCAGCCTGGTGCAGGTCTACAATTTTGTTTCTGGTGCCTTTGACAGCTCTTTGGTCTTGGCCATGGTGGAGTTGGAGTGTGACTGTTTGAGGTTGTGGACAGGTGTATTATACTGATAACGAGTTCAAACATAAGCCATTAATACAGGTAACGAGTGGAGGACAGAGGAGCCTCTTAAAGAAGAAGTTACAGGTCTGTGAGAGCCAGAAATCTTGCTTGTTTGTAGGTGACCAAATACTTATTTTACCGAGGAATTTACCAATTAATTCTTTAAAAATCCAACAATGTGATTTTCTGGATTTTTTTTTCTCATTTTGTCTCTCATAGTTGAGGTATACCTATGATGAAAATTACAGGCCTCTCTCATCTTTTTAAGTGGGAGAACTTGCACAATTGGTGGCTGACTAAATACTTTTTTGCCCCACTGTATACATATCTCACACTACAGAAACTAAGTGAAGTAATTTAAATGAACTGCATAAAAAACTAAATTTTTAGAAACTGTTTTGTATCATGATAGTAAATTTACACTCAAATAAAATAAAAAATGCAAATAGGTAAAAAAATGTAAAATGTGCATGTTTCTGCATGTTATTATTTCAACTACCCTTAAGCTCTTTTACCAGTTTCTAATGATGAAAAACACAGAAACAGACATTTTCAGATTCCAGCTGCAATGAAATTTGTACTCGATGTAAACTAATGATTCAAATGCATGACTCACATGCATGAATCCTGAACAGATGTTTCAACAAAATGCATTAAGGTGCATAATAAAGTTATGGCTAAATATTTGATCATTGTTTTACATTATATTGCTGAACTTCTTTAATATTTACACATCTCGAGTTCACAATTGTTGTGCAAGTGCATGGGCTTGAATTTACGCTGCAGCAAAATAAAGTCTTACGATTCTGTTCCACAATCTGAGGTTTGTTTCGTGAAACACAAACATTTAATCAGCGCCAAAACCTCTCAAAACGGTTCAAACCGAAGCCTCTTCACGAGTGCTTTTTCTTCCATTGATTACGGCTTTCCACCTCTTTGCAAAGTCTCACACTAGGTGACATTTCTTTCTCCTAAACTTCACATCTTCTGTCTTAATTGGGGAAGCGAGCTGATTGGTTGTGCATCGGACAGCAGGATGGCGTGGCAGTGCTCAAGAGCAGCTGATTGGCTGACAGACACCCGCGTCTGGAGAGTCCCTGAGTGATTGGTTGAGGAGGTCGCCGTGGCATTACCGATCCTCTGCTGTCTTCTCATTGGTCGCCTGCTCGTGCCGCTCTCTTTTGCCTGCTGAAGAATCCCAGCTGCGGATGAAAGAGAAACAGTGACTTGTTTTGACTCAAATAGTGGAAGAGTCCCGAGATTTGACCTTAAACAAACTCTAAAATAAGTGTACATTTAATATATGTAAATTTAGCTCTACTTCATCTAGAGTAAAAGAGAGCGGCAAGCATATGGACAGAATTTAAGCCCGGCTCTGGATAAAAGGGTTGATTTAAGCGAATATAAAGCACGTTTGTTAGCCTAGCAGCTAAAAATCTGTGCCATTTTAATATTATTTATTCTATTATAGCATTTATGTATATTTTGTATTAGATTTTATTTGAATATTTTCAGTTTCAGTAATTTTGTTATGTGCTTTTATCATTTTGTTTTTAGTATTTCTATTTATTTTTATTTAAGTTTTAGTAATTTTAGTCCTTTTTATTTAAAGGTGTAGTAATTTTGTAGTGCTTGTAAGTCAGTTTTTTAAATATTATGGTAGTATTCTATTTATTTTATAAGTTTAGTAATTTTATGTCATGTATTTTTTGAATTAGCATTTATTTTTATATTTTTAGTTTTAGTAATTTTGTTATGTGCTTATCATCATTTAATAATACAATGTAGTGTTCTAGTATTTTTATTAGTTTAGTAATGTTTATGTGCGTTATCTTTTTGTTTTTGGTATTTTCTATTTTTTTATTAAGTTTTAGAATTTGTTATGTGCTTTATCTTTTTTTTGTATTGCTATTTTTTTTATTTTAGGTTTTGGAATTTTTGTTATGTGCTTATCATTTTTTTTTAAATAATTTCTTAGCATTCTATGTATTTTATTTAAGTTTTGAATTTTATGTGATTTGGATCTTTTTTTTTTGTATTTCAAGTTATTTTAGTTAAGTTGTAGTAATTTTAGTACTTTTATTTAAGTTTAGAATTTTGTTAGGTGCTTTAATTTTTTTAAATAATTCATTTTAGTATTTCTATGATTTTTATTTAAGTTTTAGTAATTTCGTTGTGTGCTTTTGTTATTTTTAGTAGTTTTCATTTATTTTTATTTAAGTCGTTAGATTTTGTTATGTGCTTCTCATTTTATAAATAAGTTTTTGTATTTCTATTTTTTTTATTTAAGTTTTAGTAATTTTGTTATGTGCTTTTATCTTTTTTTTGTATTTCTATTTTTTTTATTTAAGTTTTAGTAATTTTGTTATGTTCTTTTGTACTCACTTTTAAATTATGTTCTTAGTATTTTCTATTTTTATTTTTAGTAATTTTGTTATGTGCTTTTATCATTTTTTAAATAATTTCTTTAGTATTTCTATGTATTTTTATTTAAGTTTTAGTAATTTTATGTGCTTTAGTCTATTTATAGTATTTATTATTTTTATTTAAGTTTTAGTTAAGTTTAGTACTTTTTATAAGTTGTAGTATTGGTAATGTGCTTTAATCTTTTTTTAAATTATCTGTTAGTATTGATGTATTTTATTTGGAGTTTAGTAATTTGTTTCTTGGCTGTTATCGTGTTTTTGTATTCGATTTATTTTTATTTACGTTTTAGTAATTTTAGTACTTTTTATAAGTTTCGTAATTTGTGTATGTGCTTTTTATCATTTTTAAATGAATTTCTTTAGTATCCTATCTATTTTTATTAAGTTTTAGTATTTTGTTAGTGCTTTATCTTTGTTTATTGTATTTCTATTTTTTGATTAAGGTTTATTAATTTTGTTAGTGCTTTTCATTTTTTAAATAATTTCGTTAGTCTTTTCTATTATTTTTCTTTAAGTTTAGTAATTTTGTTAGTGCTTTTATCGTTTTTTGATTTCTATTATTTTTATTAAGTTTAGTAATTTTAGTACTTTTTAGTTTAAGTTTTATTAATTTTGTTATGTGCTTTAATCTTTTTTTAAATAATTCTTTTAGTATTTCTATGTATTTTTATTTAAGTTTTAGTAATTTTATGTGCTTTTATCTTTTTTTTTGTATTTCTATTTTTTTTATTTAAGTTTTAGTAATTTTGTTATGTTCTTTTTTGTAATTTGTATGTGCTTGGATCATTTTTAATAATGTCTTAGTATGTCTATGGGATTTTAGTTTAGGTTTTTAGTAATTTTGTTATGTGCTTTTATCTTTTTTTTGTATTTCTATTTTTTTTATTTAAGTTTTAGTAATTTTGTTATGTGCTTTTATCATTTTTTAAATAATTTCTTTAGTATTTCTATGTATGTTTATTTAGTTTTAGTCATTTTGTTATATGCTTTAATCAGTTTTGTTTGGTTACTATTATTTATTTAAGTTTAGTAATTTTATACTTTTTGATGTTAAGTATTAGGAATTTTTGTATCGTGCTTTAATCTTTTTTTAATAAAGTCTTGGAGTAGTTCTAGTTTCGAGTTTTATTGAGTGTTAGAATTGTGTTCGTCTTTTATCTTTTTTTATTCTATTGATTGGGTATTTATTTTAGTTTTAGTACTTTTTATTTTAGTTTTAGTATTTTGGTTATGTGCTTGTATCAATTTTTTAAATAATTTTTTTAGTATTGCTATGTATTTTATTAAGTTTTAGTAATTTGTAGGTGCTTTAATCTTTTTTTGTATTCGGATTGTTGGATTTAAGTTTAGGAATTGTTAGGGCTTTTATCGTTTTTTGTATTTCTATTTTTTTATTTAAGTTTAGTAATTTGGTTATGTGCTTTATCATTTTTTAAAGTAATTTCTTTAGTATTATATGTATTTATTTAAGTTTTAGTTAATTTGTTTCGTGTTATCTTTTTGTGTATTTCTATTTATTTTATTAAGTTTGTAATTTAGACTTTGACTTATTTTATTTCAGGATTTGCAAAGCAACAGTTGTAATTTGGTTTCCGTTTAGTAATTCGATTATAATTCTATATTTTGAAATAAAAAAACTGATATTTTTTTTTTTTTTTTTTTTTGTAATTCGATTTCAAACTAGGACAACATTTCAGTTTTTTGGTAAACACTTTAGATAGTTCCTTAGTTAACATTAGTTAAGCACTTCAGTAACACCCTACTAAGAATGAACACAGAATTTATTAATCTTAGTTAATGTAAATTTCAACATTTAATGCATTATTAAAATCTAAAGTTGTGCTTGTTAACATTCATTAATGCACTGTGAATTAACATGAACTAACAATGAACGACTGTATTTTTATTAACTCACATTAACAACAGATAATTAATACATTAACTAATGGAACCTTATTGTAAAGTGTTACCAAGCTTTTCATCTAATTTTTATATAAGGAATATTTATTTTATTTCAGCTTTATTTCAATGACAGAAAACAATGTTTAATAGTTTTAGTATTAGTTACCAATAACAGCATTGCCAAATATGATCATATTAGCTTATAAATGTTTAGAATATTGTCTAAAGCGTGTCATTTTTTAGATTTTAAACCTCTTTATTGTGCTGCATGCATGTTAATATGCAGATGAAGTATAAGCCAGACCTGAATTAAACCAGAATGAGGCTTGATCTCCTTCTTTGACACCCAAATTAAGTGTTTTTACAAATGCACTACAGTAATACAAGTCTATACTGATACACATTAGCTTGGTAACTGTTAATAAACACCGTCCCAGACCTTCCAGAGCGCCAGAATCAGCAGAGCCAGAAGCTGTAGTCCTCCCAATGTGCTCCCGACAATCACCCAGACGGGAATCCGGTAATCGTCCTCCTTCCTAATCTCCAGGATTATCTACACAACCACAATCCAAAACCTTTCAAGTCTAATTCTCGGAAGAATCGGATGTACAAGATCAGGCCTCGTATGCAAAGCTGCACAGCTGGATGTTAGAAGATGTGTGTGTAATTAAGTTCAAGTTGACTAACACTGTATTTTTGCACCAGTTATCTAAAGCCCGACAGCCGGTTATCCAGAAGGGGGCAGAGCATCACTCGAGTCATTTTGTGTACTTAATTTAATGTCCCTGCAGCACAAAAGCAGTGTTAAGTCGCTGGGGGATATTTGTAGCAAGAGCCAACAATACATTGTATGGGTCATACCCGAAGTATCTACAATGTCTCTTGATGCCAAATAAATCATTCGGATATTAAGTAAAGGACCATGTTCCATGAAGTTTATTTAGTAAATTATGTTCAGTACCGTAGTTACATATATAAAATAAGGTTGATTAGTATATGCATGCTGCAGAACTCATGTGAAACAACTTTTAAAGATGAGTTTCTCAATATTTCGATTTATCATTTGTCAACCTACTGGCGTTCGCGATTTTCAACAATTATTGTATATGATCCTAATAGCAGACTTACATCAATGGAAAGCTTATTTATTCAGCGTTCAGATGACGCATACATCTCAATTTTGAAAAATTGATCCTTATGACTGGTTTTGTGCTCCAGGGTCACATTTCTGTAAACGACTGGTCTTTCTTTCTCGTTACAACCGTACATGTTACACTAGCATCTAGCAAATTTAATAAAGGAGCTCAGATGCATCATTTCACATCCATGAAGTGTCTCGTGCGTTCTGGAGGTACTCACATGTCTCATGGGTCGTTCCTCGTGGAGGAACATCGGACTTGAGGGGCTCAACTCAACTGCAGCCATCATTACTAGATCTAAGCGCTTAAATTTCACCTGAGGAGTGAGACCAAGATGTTTTTTACTCGCATCTCTGCAAAAAACAGACCCCTTCCATATGTCCTGCACCAACTTTCCAGTTCAGTCAGCACAAGAGCTTGCTTCGGGAAAACTTAGAGCAAAAGTAGATGTATTAATTCACGCCCCGTCGCCCCGTTCGTCAGCGTGATACAATTTGGAATGTAAAATAATAATGATAACAGATAAATAATGTGAACAACAATTTATTATTATTTTAACAGATGCTAGACTGATAAATGTAATTTTCTTATAAATTTATTATTATTAATATTATTATTTAATTATTTATAAGGTAGAATTTATGTGGGTGTGTGTGTGTATATATAATAAATACAACCTGCATACATATTTTTTTTGAACTCTTATAATTTATTATATATGTTTTTTTTACATATTGGATAATATAATACAATTAATAAAATAATTTTATACAATTTGTCAACTACCTATGTGAGAAAATTAGTATTATAATTATGATAACAGATACTGTACATGTCTGTTATTATAATTTTGTAGTTATTTAGTGTATAAATTGTGTGTTGTGTGTGTATATACACACACCACACACACACACGCCAGCATACACACAGATTATATATATATTAGTGCTGTCAAACGTTTAATCACGATTAATCGCATCCAAAATAAAAGTTTTTGTTAACAAAATATATGTGTGTATAATGTGTATATTTATTATGCATATATAAAAACACACACATACATGTATATATTTAAGAAAAATATGGTATGTTTATATATTAAATACATTTATATATAATATACATGAGAGAGGAATATATTATCTTGGATAATATTACTTTTAAAAATTAACATGTGTGTGTGTGTATGTAATATATATACATAATAAATATGCACAGTACACACACATATATATTATGTAAACAAAAACTTTTCTTTGGATGCGATTCATCGCGATTAATCGTTTGACAGCACTAATATATACTATACATACACATTTTACAGTAACAGATACTGTGCTGTATTTTAAAATTGATAGCTGGTGATCAGGGTTTAGCTTCCTAGTAGACCACCTATTAGCTGGATTTCCAGCAGGGTTCACAGAGCGCATCTGAGATACTCACGGCAAATAAAGTCTGCAGATTGAGCCAGCCTGTCGCGGTGATGCTAACGTCTGCTTGGGGAGGCAGGCTGATTCTACAGTGCGCTAATAACGTGTGTCTACAAGGGCTGGCCATGCCCGCTTGGCGCCTGGAGATGGGCCGCGGGGATGCGATTCGCCCTCGTATGCTACCAAATAACAACCACACACCGGCCGCACCCGCTCTCGTCTTCGAACAGAGCATGGCAGCTTAACGCACGCTCCCCGCGCTGGTATCAGTGTTCTAGCCCTGTAGGGGTGAGCCGGGTATTGATGGGAAGTTCGGATTATTTTACCGACTCGGATCTTTGGAGTGCTGTTCAGGCTAATGAGGTCTCCATGCAGAAAAGGTCTTTTTTCGAGCCATTTCATTCATTTCATTAATTTGAGCAAAATGTAATTAAAATGTTACGTGTTACTTCCCTAACACATCTACTACTTATGCCAGGGATCCTCAAATCTGGCCCACGAGATACACTTTCCTGCAGAGTTTAGCTCTAACCCTAATCAAACTCACCTGAGCATACTAATCAATGTCTTTCAGGATCATTAGAAAATCACAGGTAAATAAGTTTGATCAGGGTTGGAGCTAAACTCTGCAACGCATTGGCCCTCCAGGGTAAGATTTGAGGAACCCTGACTTATGCAAACGTTGATCACACTACAAACAAGACAAAACTATATAATGCTATAAGAAACAGAAAATAATAATTCATTGTTTCTGGTCTCAAATTGTATTTCAAATGTATTTCTTACAGTTTATAAATGTGCGAATTTCTGTCATGATGGCTCTTTTCCTGTGGTAATAAAAAGAGTTGGTCATGCTTTAAATTTTGTCCATATGATGGTGAAATCACTTTGATAAAGCAGAGATACTTGTTTTTGTTTTTTTTGCATTGGTTAAGCTTATGGGGCTGCTGGCTGCTGTGCTCGTGATGACAAAGGACTCAAACCCGAAAGAATAGGGAACAAACAGAACCTTTAGAATGTTGCGCATGCACGACTGAACGAATCACTTCGAGACGACTCGTTCTTCCCGAGTCACATTAAAGATTTGTTCAAAATGAACGAATCGTTCAAGAACGACCCATCACTATTGGAAACTGAATGAGCCAGAGAGGAAACTGTAAGTGAATGCAATCTGGAGCACATATAGATTCTTTATCTTTAGCCAACAGGATCAAGCAGGTTGGGTGGTTTGTTTTCATCAAGCTTGTCACTTTAACCTTGTGTTGCTTTGTTTCCCGGCAGATGGGTGCAATTTGTGTATCGCAAGACTTTTGAAGAAGTGTAAAAAGAGCGAAGGTTACCGTGAGCGGGTTGAGGGAGAGATCTTCCTGCGAGGACGAGCCGGCGTTAATGACTCGAGGAGCACTGCAGTGAGAGCCAGCCGTCTGAGACCAACAAACAGAGGTCTTAAAGGACAGTTCAGCCAATAATGAAAATGTGCTGTTAATTACTCACCCTCAGGCCATCCAAGATGTAGTTGACATTTTTCTTCAGTAGAACAGTAAGGACGATTTTTAGCTGAAACCGTGATCCTTGGCGATTCATAAAATGCAGAGAGTGAATAAAGGCATAGCAGGCAACACGAAATTAACACCCGTGATATATTGAGGTCTTATGAAGTGAAACGATCGGTCTGTGCAACATTATTTACAGCATTATTACCAGTAATCCAGAGCCTCAGGCAAACGGGGGGGAAGGAGGAAACTCAGATTTGGTTCTTTCAGACAGTTGTTCCATGAACTGGTCCAAGGTCACAACGTGATAAGCAATTATATTATCAAAGCATGATGTGAAACGCGGATGTTTTACATGTTTAAAGCATATAAAGTGACTAAACTGGTCTTCTTTTTGCATAAACAAAGAGAAACCATAAAAACATTAATTTGGCCCTTCATTGAAGTGTTCAGTTCACACGTGTGCATATAAGCGGCTCATCGGTCTTCGGTCCGAGTCGAAGTGTTTGCTCAGTTCAGTGACTGTTGGAGGAACTTGAATGAGTTCATTCAACATAGAATCAGATACGTCACTATTTTGGGCTGATTTGGTCACAGTGATGTTCAGGCGTCTGAAAAGTGAGTTTTGATTGAGTAACTTGTAGATCTGTGCTGCTCGAGCCACGAACTGTTTCAGATGCTTCAGTCTGATTTGGTGAACTGGTTCAACTATAGTTCACCAAAAAGAACCGGTTCAAAAGAATGATTCGTTCTTGAACCAGACATCACTCCGGACTGTTTACCTGAGGCTCTGGATTACTGCTAATAATGCTGTAAATAATGTTCAGTTTCTTGCACAGACCGATCGTTTCGCTTCATAAGACCTCAATATCCCTTACGAAAAATAATTTTATTTGAGAGAGAGAGAGAGAGGGAAAACTTTTGATTTAATCAGCACCATGTATAAAAACAATACATGTGCTGTAAAAATAGGGAATAATTGAACTGAATTTTTCTCTCAACAACGAGGAGTTAGACAAGGTTGCCCATTGAGCCCTACTCTGTTTAACATTAGTATACTTCTTTTAAACAAAAAAATAGGAAAGTATACTTTCAGTCTAATCTTATGTACTTCTCAGACATGGGCTTTAAGTACTTCTCAGAAATATACTTAAAATTAAATTTAATTATACTTTACTTATACTTAGAAAAAGTCTAAATATGTTTTAGCTATAATTGTGCTCCTAGAATCTGTGTTTTCTTTGTTATACTGTAGGGGGCGCTAGTACAAATCTTCTGTACAGAATTTCCAAAACAACACAAGTGAAGAAGAAAGAAGAAACGAAACGAAACAACAGATGCTTCCAATGTATCTACACGAATCCGCGAATAAAAACAGCATCAAAACTGGAAAAGTTATGGAATAAAATGTCGACCCATGAAGACGTAATAATAACTGTTAAGCTTTGGGGTGTTGATCGACTTTATGTTTTGTTTATCATTCTGAATCCAATTCATAGTCTTTTTGTTCAAAATGTTGTTTATTTCTTTATTTTTTTATTTATGAAACTTTTCCACATTCAAGTGTTTAAAAAAAGATTGCATGAAGCTAGAATAAAATGTTTTTTTTTACAAGCAGATACTCTGTTCTTTTGGTGTTTTGTATGTTCAGATATTTATGTAACAAAATATATACAAATGAATACCAAAATAGGGACATAGTAGTATACTTAAAATATAATAAAGTTCACTTAAAGAAAACTTACGAATATACTTGCAATATAAAACTACTAAACTAGTAGTTTAATGAGACTATACTTCAAAGTGTACTAAAAATGCTACTACAAGTATTGAATTAGTAAACTATCAGTATACCTATAAATTCACTTTTAGTAGATTTATATACTAGAAAGGGGCCTAATTTAGTACAAGGAGTATGAAATAGTACCCTTACATAGTATATACTAGTGCACTGATATTGTATTACTTACTATTCAGTATAAATACGATTTGGGCTAGGGGTATCATCAAGGGAGCCGAGAGTAGTAAAGTTGTGTTGTCCGTGACTCTGTATATTTTATCTCAAAAGCAACAGCTGATACCACAATACATGTCTTTACTGTTCTACTGAAGAAAATCTTCGGATGGCCTGAGGGTGAGCGTTAAATGAACCAAGCAAATGTTCATGTCTGGGGGATACGGTCCCGTTAAACACACCGTCCCAAAATCAAGTCATTCTGGCTAGCTAAACGAATTTGGAGTGACCCTGGAGCACAAAAGCATTGTTAAGTCGCTGGGGGATATTTGTAGGGTATTTGTATGGGTCACGATTATACATTTCTCTTTTATGCCAAAAATCATTAGGATATTAAGTAAATATCATGTTCCTTGAAGAATTTAGTAAATTTCCTACTGTAAAAATATAAAAATTTAATTTTTGATTAGTAATATGGATTGCTAAGAGCTTAATTTGGACAACTTTAAAGATGATTTTCTCAATATTTAGATTTTTTTGCACCCTCAGTGTTCAGATGTTGACCCTTATGACTGGTTTTGTGCTCCGGGGTCACAAATGAGGATTTACACAAGAAGAGCACTCACTAAAATACAACTACTGACTGAGCTCAAGCTGTGCCAACTCAAATAAACTGGATAAACAGATCACTTGCGTTATGAAGCATGCAAAATAACAAGCTCTGGAAGCACTTAAAGGACTCGTTTACAACAATAATCACACAATGTTCAGTTCAGACGAACTGTTTGGGGCTGAAATATATTGATTGGAAAATCTGTAGACATAAACGCACCTGATCGATACCCAAGTCTGAGAGGCGCAGGAGAGCGTTTGCGTTTCTGGTCACAGCGAAGATGTTTAGCGTGAAGAGAAGCTCAGATACGGGAAACATGCCCAGATTTTGGATCTGCAGAACAAATCGTTTCAGGAGAAACATCTCAGCCGTCCAAAGACAATATTTATTTTGTTCAAATGCACAGCGTATGTGCTCTGATTCGCTCTGAAGAATATTATTTAAAACTATTATTTTTGAATATGAGGAGCTCGCCTGATAAGAGAGGTTGAAGGGCGGTCCGGTCCCAACACTGAGGCTCCGATCAAGCTCAGGTTTGATCTCAAAACGGGACGGGCTGGACCCTCTGAACGAAAGACTCACAGTGAGAATGATTCAATATTAAATAATCACTGATTAGCTTTAAAAGATATTTCTGGGTGAATCTCACAAAACCTGTCAAGAACATGTCTGTGTCATATTTCACGCTCAAACTCGGAAGAAAATAAGATTCCTCATTTTGTCCGGTTTTTGGACCATACTGATTTTTTATTAAAACTTTTAATAGACTGAAGGTTTAAGTGAGTTTTATTACTATAGTTTTTATTAAAATTTTGATTTAGTTTTAGTTTTTATATTTTCTGTTTTCATATTCATTTAAATTATGAATATGAAAAAGTGGCAATTTAATTCAGTTCTTTTAGTGCATCAGTTTATACATACATACGTACGTACATGGGTCAAAGACGAAAAAAGGATATTTAAGGTCTAAAAACAATAAGTGTGAATATTGAAATTGTTGTTGGCGGACCAAACCCCCCCCCCAAAAAAAAAAATATAAAAAAGTTTTCTGTTTAATTGCAATTTTGTTTTTGTTTTTCCGAGAAAAAAATAAATATCATACATTTTTCTCTGATTTACAGAAGAGACCCACTAAATTGTCATTCAGTGTAACAATCTTGTCATGCATATTTACAACAAAAATCAATTTACGGCATATTAAAATACTAATTACTTTCACCCCAAATACTAGTTAGTTGTAATTTTACATTTTTTAAATGTGCCACTATCCTAAGTTTTGCCCATTCATCAGTAATAATTTTTACTCATTTAAAACACAATAAAATTTATTATGCTCTTATTCTTTTATACATTTTAATATGCACACGTCAGGAATAAGCATGTTGTTTTGAATTTTACATGATATGGGTGTGGGTGTGTGTGTGTGGTGTGTGTGTGCGTGAGTGTGTGTGATTGTGCGTGTGTGTGTCAGAGGTGTTGGTGTGTGTGAGTGTGAGTGTGAGTGTGGTTGTGTGTGTGTGTGGTGTGGTGAGGAGTGTGGGTGATGTGTGTGTGTGTGTGTGTGTGGGAGTGTGTGTGTTGTGTGTGTGTGTGTGTGTTGTGTGTTTTTTGTGTGTGTGTGTGTTGTGTGTGTGGTGTGTGGTGTGTGGTGTGGTGTGTGGGGTGGGTGTGTGTGTGTGAGTGTGTGTGAGTGTGAGTGTGGTGTGTGTGTGTGTGTGTGTGGGTGTGAGAGAGAGGGTGTGGTGTTGTGTGTGTGTGTGTGTTGTGTCTCTGTGTGTGTGTGTGTGTGTTGGTGTGTGTGAGTGTGTGTTGTGTGTGTGTGTTGTGTGAGAGGAGAGAGAGAGTGTGTGTGTGTGTGGTGTGGTGTGTGTGTGTGTGTGGCTGTGTGTTGATGTGACAGAGAGAGGGTGTGTGTTGTGTGTGAATGTGGGTTGTGGGTTGTGAGAGAGGTGTGTGTGTGGGTGTGTGTGTGTGAGGAGCGAGAGTAGGTGTGTGTGCGATGCTGGGTGTGTGATAGAGGTCCTGTGTGTGTTGTGAGTGTGTTGTGTGTGGTGTGGTGTGTGGTGTGAGAGAGAGAGTGTGTGTGTGTGAAAGAGAGAGTGTGTGTGTGTGTGTGCGTGGGTGAGTGTGTGTGTGTGTGTGTGTGTGTGTGAGAGAGAGAGAGTTTGTGCTTGTATGTGTGTATGTGTGTGAGAGAGAGAGTGTGTGTGAGTGTGAGTGTTTGTGTGTGGTGCCTGTGTGTGTGGGTGTTTGTGTGTGTGTTGTGTGTGAGTGTGATTTTGTGTGTGTGTGGGTGTGTGTGTAGGGTGAGAGTGTGTGTGTGTGCTGGGTGTGTGTGTGTGTGTGTGTCTGTGGGTGTGTGTGTGTCTGTGTGTGAGTGACTGTGTGTGTGTGTGTTTGTGTGTGTTGTTGTGTGTGTGTGTGGGTGTGTGTGTGATGTGTGTGTGTGTGATCTGCGTGTGTGATCTGTGTGTGTGTGATCTGCGTGTGTGTGTGTGTGTGTGTGTTGTTAGTGTGTGTGTGTGTGTGTGTGTGTGTGTGTGGAGAGAGGGGTGTGTGGTGTGAGTGTGTGTGAGTGTGTGTGTGTGTTGTGTGGTGTGTGTTGTGTGTGTGTGTGTGTGTGTTGTTGTGCTGTGTGTGTCGAGAGGGGGTGTGTGGTGTGTGGTGTGTCTCTGGTGTGTGTGGGTGTGTGTGTGTGTTAGTTGTGTGTGGTGTGTGTGTGGTGGTGTGTGTGTGTGAGTGTGTGTGTGTTTTTGTGTGTGTGTTTGTGTGTGTGTATATGTATG
>JADLZN010006911.1:154074-256574 GCA_018155175.1 Sinocyclocheilus anophthalmus | reverse complement strand
TGTGGCTGTGTGTTTGTGTGTGTGTGTGGTGTTGTGTGTGTGTGTGTGTGTGTGTGTCTGTCTGTTGTGTGTGAGAGAGTGGTGGGGGTGTGAGGGTGAGTGTGTGTGTCTGTGTGTGTTGCGGTATGTGTGTGGGTTAGTGTGTGGTGTGTGTGTGTGTGTGTGTTGGGAGAGAGTGTCGTGTGTGTGTGTGATAGGTGCAGAAGGCGTGAGTGTGTGTGAGGTGGGACGAGAGTGGTGATGTGTGTGTGTTGGTGTGTGGGGGGATTGGTGTGTGTGTGTGAGTGGTGAGTGTGTGTGTGTGTGTGTTGTGTTGTTGTGTGTGTGTGTGTGTGCGTGGTGTGTGTGGGTGAGTCTGTGGTGTTTGTGTGTGTGTGTGGGTGTGGTGTGTGGGTGTGTGTGTGTGAGAGAGTGTGTGTGTGTGTGTGTGTGAGTGTGAGTTGTGTGTGAGTGTGTGTGAGTTGTGTGTGTGTGTGTGTGTGTGTTGTGTGTGTGTGTGTTGTGTTGTGTGTTTGGTGTTGTGTGTGTGTGTGTGTTTGTGTATTGTGTGTGTGTGTGTGTGAGAGATTGAGTCGTGGTGTGTGTGGTGTGGTGTGTGTGTGTGTGTGTGTGGGTGGTGTGTGTGAGAGTGTGTGTGTAGGGGTGTATGTGGGTGTGGTGTGTGTTATTTTTTAACATTAAAATAATGTGTGATAATATAATTATAATTAATCTAACAAACACACAGTATAATATAACAATATAAACACTTGGACATTTCTTTGCGAGTTTCAATGTACCGTGTTACCTTGTGAAGAGAATATCAGCCTCATATTTCAGATTATGATAAATGTCATTGATGTTGTCCTCTGGAGACATTTCTTCACCTTCACTGCAATGAAACAAACAGATTAATCTCACGAAACAATCAAACGCAAATGACTAAATAAATAAATAAAAAGTCACAGTTCATCTACATTCATTTTATGCATCAATAAAAAATTAATGTATCCCGAGATGAGATTCTCATCAGTTCAAAGGTCACGACCTCACCTGGAGACCTTCAGCGTGACCTGAACGAAGTTCAAGAAGACAGATCTGCTGAACTCAAACTCCAGTCGAAAATACACCTGGAGAAACCAAACCAAACGCTCAACCGAAGACAACAGAGAAGCCAAACGCAACTAAAGGACACACTGTTCTTCTGTTCGGTGGTAATGAACCAAAACATGCTTTTGGAAATGCTACAAGGAAAATAACTTCGCTTTTGTCAATAACATCATGCCATATGCATATGTTAATTGAGTATCACGGTGTATAACATACCTGAGACCATCACTAAACCATGCAGCTACCACTAGAATGATCAGTAGCATTCAGACTAGTCAGTCTTTACAGGTTTGAGGCGTCTCACCTGAGCATGTGACCTCATGAACGGCGCGCTGACGTTGCAGGTTCGGTAGAGACTCGTATCATCAGAGTTCGGGCACTCGATCGCAATGTCTGAAGGTGCCTGAAAAAAAATGAATAAAAATCAGTTTCAAACCAATGCATTTTTGCTGAGAAAAGCCCACAAATGAAGATCATTCGAGACGTTATCGAGTAAATCACTGAATGGACAAAAAGTGATTTTAGTAGTAAATATATTGACTTTACAAGTGTTTTATTTGCATAACACTGAACACTTCAACACACAGTCCACATCTGTCTGAAGACGGCATATTTCATCCGTAATAAATTGTTGATCAATGTAAACATGCATCAATTTTTCAGTCTTTTTCAGTGTTTCACATTTATTTTCTTAGTGATTACGGGTTTATTTAAAAAATATATTTGATTTATTTTTCATGCATTAATTATTTCATGCATTAATCTCATTGGGAAGCCTGGTTATTAAATAAAAACGGCCGTTGTTAAGGAAACAAATTAAAATAAGAAATATGATTTCAGTTTACGTCTTGATTTTTAAAAAAAATTTAATTACCAGTGAATTTACATAACATTTTTTAGTCAGGATTAAATTTTTATTATTTTTTAAAAATCTTTTTAATTATATATTTTTTAAAATGTTGTAATTATTTGTATAAAAAAAATCATTTTAGAACAACATTTATTAAAAAGTATATTTAAAAAATGTACATGACTTCTCTATGTCTAGAAATCAAATCACACCTGAAAAACGGCCGTTGTTACGGAAATAAATTAAATAAGAAATATGATTTCCGTTTACGTCTTGATTTTTAAATTTTTTTTTCCATTTTTAAATTTAATACCAGGATTTACATGACGTTTCTAGTCATTTGGATTACGATAAATAATTATTTTTAAAATCTTTTTAAATGACTTTTTTTTTTTAATGTTGTAATTATTTTTATCAATGAGAAATTTCAATTTGATCAATTATTTTATAACAAAATACCAATTTATTAAGAAATGTATATTACAAATTTCCATAAGATCATATTAATTTCCATGACTTTTCCATGTCTAGAAATCCCACTTGAAAAATTTGTTGAGGAAACAAATTCAATAAGGATTATTCAGTTTACATCTCGATTTTTAGCTGTTTTAGCTTATTTTAAAGCTTATTTGTGACCCTGGAGCACAAAACCAGTCATAAGGGTAATTTTTTTTCAAATTGAGATGTATACATCATCTGAAAGCTGAAAGCAAACAAATCTAAATATTGAGAAAATCATCTTTAAAGTTGTTCAAATGAAGTTCTTAGCAATGCATATTACTAATCAAACATTACGTTTGGATATATTTACGGTACGAAATTTACAAAATATCTTCATGGAACATGATCTTTACTTAATATCCTAATGATTTTTGCAATAAAAGAAAAATCTATAATTTTGACCAAATACAATGTATTGTTGGCTATTGCTACAAATATCCCCCAGCGACTTAACACTGCTTTTGTGCTGCAGGGACACACATGGTTTTAATTTAAATCCTTTTAAGCCCTGGTTGAATAATGTTTCTTCTGAGGCTGTTTGTGTTGCTTAGCCACTTGTCAGGCTCCACTGAGATTAGGATGCTGTCTATGAAGTCACTAGTCTTTGGATCAGATCCACACACACTGACTCATAGTTTCCCTTCCACTCTTGGCCTGTTTATCAGCAACCCTTCCATTCCTTCTTTAATGCTCTAAACCCTCATAAATACAGGTGAAGCCCGGGCCGAGACTCAGATCGAGCAAACCTTCAGCACCAGACTGGAGAACTGGAGGTTTGGAGAATGCGTGATGTGCAGGATCGTGCCGTATGAGTTTTCTCCTTGGTTCTCCAAACGCGTCTCCACCAGAACTTTCCTCCGGCTTGCCTCCACCAAACGCTCGCCGCTCGTCCTCTGATGCACACACACCGGCCACGAGGAGCGCTCGCGTCGCCCGCAGAACTGCCTGAAACACACAGAAACTACAAGTTTCTTCAAGGAAAACGTACTTTTCCCTCTTATCACACTGCAAAAAAAGTGATGCTCTTCCTCAGTATTTTTCTCTTGATTTCCAGTACAAATGTCTAACGATTCTTAAATCAAGCTACATTTACTTGAGAAGAAAAATGACACATGAAGTCTCGTTTTCTGGGAAATTGAAGTGAGTTCGTGATTAAATAGGAACAAAATATCTGCCAATGGCTTCAGAAAAACTTACTTAATTCATTGCAAAAGTTTTTCAACTGAGAGATTGTTTTTCTTGTTTTTAAGCATAAACTCACTTAGTTGTGTTCAGTTGTTCAGAAAACAAGACTTCATATCTTTATTTTGCATCTTGAGTAAATGTATCTTGATTCAAGAATGTTTACTAAACAACACAAAAACACTAAGTATGTACAATTTAAGACTATGCTCCGATTTAAGGCCAGCAGAAGCCCTGTATAAAGACTGAGGTGTGAAGAAGAGCAGAAGAGTGTGTTTGAGGACAAACCTGCGGTCTAACAGATCAGAGCTGCTCTGCAGGACGAGGTTGGGAACGCACTGATCGTCATTATCACAACCGTTCCAGAACGGAAGCTGGAGAGAAAGAAACGGCATTTGGAAGCATGCAAGACAAAAGTGTTATCAATCTCTGTGTGTGTGTGTGTGTATGTGAGTGAACGAGTGTGTGTGTGTGTGTGTATGTATAAATATATATGTACAGTATGTGTGTTTGTGTGTGTGTGTGTGCGTGTGTGTGGTGTGAGTGTAAGTGTGTGTGTGCGTGATTTGTGTTTGTGGGGGGGCGTGTGGGGTGTGTGCGAGTGTGTGTGTGTTTGTGTGTGTGAATGTGTGTGTGTGTGTATGTGTGTGTGTGTGTGTGTGTGTGTACCTGGTATTTATCACGTTATGGGGACCAAAAAAATGTCCCCACAAGTATAGTATTACCATTAAATTGTGACCTTGTGGGGAACAAGTTTTGAGGCCCCCCATGAGGAAAAGGCTTATAAATTATTCAGAATGAGTTTTTTTGAAAATCTTAAAATGCAGAAAGTCTCCTGTGAGGGTAGGGGTAGGGGTAGGGTGGTGTAGGGCAATAGAATATACAGTATGTACAGTATAAAAACCATTACGCCTATGGATGAGAAGACACACTTTTCACAAAAAAAAAAACCCGTGTGTGTGAGTGGCGTGTGTGTGTGTGTGTGTGTGTGTGTGTTTTTTTTTTTTTTGTGTGTGTGTGTGTGTGTGTGTGGGTGTGTGTGTGTGTGTGTGAGAGTGCGTCTGTGTGTGAGTGTGTGTGTGTGAGCGCGTGCTTGAGTCAGAATGCATGCGTGTGTGAGTGCATGTGTGAGTGAGTGAGTGTGTGTGTTAGTGAGTGTGTGTGTGTGTGTGTGTTGGAGACGTGTGTGTGCGCGCAGTGTGGGTGGTGGGAGTGTGTGTGTAAGTGTGTGTGTGTGAGAGTGTGTGTGCGCGCATGTGTTGTGCGTGTGTGTGTGTGTGTGTGAGTGTGAGTGTGTGTGTGTGTGTGTGAGAGTGCGTCTGTGTATGGTGTGTGTGTGTGTGTGTGTTGAGGTGTGGTAAGAGCGCGCATGTGTGTGGGTGTCTGAACTCTGACTGCAGACTGGGTGGCCACCCGTCGTCCCTAGCACCGGCCCTTCATCTGCGTCTGCAGGCCGATGATAACAGGAAGCTCAGGGGTCGTGTGTCGTCGGTCATTCCTGTGTGAACAAACAGTAGGGACCATGGTAACACTATTCGATGAAGCACGCCGTATTTAGAGTATCTACAGGCCTTATAAGAATTTGACAGGGAATGTATTATAAAAAACCTTATAATAGGAGTAATCATAACAGCAGTTTTAATGCATCATAATATTTACTTATTTGTGGTTATAGCTTTAATGATTTATAACACATAATGAACACAATGCATCCACTTAACTTTCAATGCATTATATTTCCCATAGTTATAATGTATTATAAGTATCATATCTTGCCATTTTTCTTATGCTACTTTACTCAAAGCAGACAAAGACCACTTAATAACCAATAATAACAACAGCAATAATAATACAAATAAAAATTATATTTTTCTTAAACAGCCACGAGATCAGATATCTGATCAGATTACTGTGTTATACGGCATATTTGATTTTAACTATATTTATTGTAATTTCAGTAAGATAGTAAGATACTGTACAGGTCTTAAATAAATAATGTCTTGTTTTCTTAAAAATCTGTCAAAATTAAGTGAACAAATATCTGCCAACAGGGTAAGAAAAATGTTCTTGTTTTTTGTTTGTTTTTTCCCCCCACACTACAGAAATCAATATTCATAAATACAAATCATTATTCATATGTGCTATAAACACATATTAACAACTATAACTATGGTAGAAACTGTGTAATTTTCTGTACTGAAATATTTTGGGGTTGATAAGATTTTCTAAATGATTTTGAAAGAAATCTCCCCCTCTGCTCACCAAGGCTGCATTTATTTGATAAAAAATACAGTAAAAACAGTAATATTGTGAAATATTATTGCAGTTTAAAATAACTGCATTCTAAGTGAATCTCAGTTAAACTGTAATTTATTTCTGTGATCAAAGCTGTATTTCCAGCATGATCTTCAGAAATCAGTCTAATATGCTGATTTGCTGCTCGAGAAACATTTCTGATTATTATCAATGTTGAAAACAAATAACAATTTTTTTTTGTGGAAACTGTGATACATTTTCTTTCAGGATTTTTTGATGAATAGAAAGTTCAAAAGAACAGCATTTATCTGAAATTCAAAATCTTTTCTAACATTATTAATGTCTTTACTGTCACTTTTAATCAATGTAATGCATCCTTGCTGAATAAAAGTAGTAATTTCTTGCAAAAATAAAATAAAAATCTTTCCGACCCCAAACTTGTAGATGTCAGTGTAGCTGCTAGATTCATAAAAATGGAGCTGAAACGGATAGAAGCGACTGCGATGTGAACACACACACAGAAAGCGGCTCACATGGACGTGGAAGAGCACTTGCAGGCAGTAATCTGAGTCCGGCCGCAGGGTGATGTCTCTGGGCTGCGGGTCTTCAGTGCTGTCCAACACGGCTCTGGGGAAATATCTGCTCTCCTCGAAACCAAAGCTGTACCTCAGCGCTGAACAGAAAAATAACACCTCAGTGTCAACAACAGCAGCATCTCTGTTTATGCTCCCATTATCCGATATATAGTTATTGTACAAGAGCAAATACGGTTCATAATGCAACTCACACTCTTAAAAATAAAGCTGTAATCGTCTTTACCTCCTTTACAATAGTCATGCATTTAAACTTTATTGGTGAGGCACTGCTTTGTTTGATTCAGCCCGTAACACAAACTCGCAATTCTGACTTTTTTTTCTCAGAATTGTGAGATATAAACTTAGTTTGCAATTGCGATAAATCAAGTCAGAATTGCGAGATTCAGAACTGTTTATTTTTTATTTTGTTATTATTATTTCTAGTGAATCGCTTGAACTGAATGATCGAAGTCACGAATTTGAATCAATCGGAGCGGTTCCAGCGTAAATGACTCACTCAATTGAATCGGTTCCAGCGTAAATGACTCATTCAATTTAATCGGTTCCAGTGTATATTACTCACTCAATTGAATCTGTTTCAGTGTAAATGACTCACTCAATTGAATCGGTTCCAGCGTAAACGACTCACTCAATTGAATCGGTTCCAGCGTAAATGACTCACTCAGTTGAATCGGTTCCAGCGTAAATGACTCACTCAATTGAATCTGTTCCAGCGTAAATGACTCATTCAATTGAATCGGTTCCAGCGTATATTACTCACTCAATTGATTCCGTTACAGCGTAAATGACTCATTCAATTGACTCGGTTCCTGCGTAAATGACTCACTCAATTGAATCAGTTCCTGCTTAAATGACTCACTCAATTGAATCTGTTCCAGCGTAAATGACTCCTTCAATTGAATCGGTTCTAGCGTATATTACTCACTCAATTGAATTGGATCCAGCGTAAATTACTCATTCAATTGAATCGGTTCCTGTGTATATTACTCACTCAATTGAATCTGTTCCAGCGTAAATGACTCACTCAATTGAATCGGTTCCAGTGTATATTACTCACTCAATTGAATCTGTTCCAGCGTAAATGACTCACTCAATTGAATCGGATCCAGCGTAAATGACTCACTCAATTGATATATAAAATATCCATATTCTGCTAACTAGTGAAACACACCATTAATACGACGAGCTGCAGCTCATAACACATGTTAGATGGAAACATTGTGCATTATGATCGAGTTTGTAGCTTAATTCATTATATTTGAAATAGTTTGACACTGCAGTTCAGTTGCTGACCGTTCAATAAGAACTCAGTTCATGCACATTTGATTGACAGATAAACTGCACATTTCAGCGTTGTGTTTCATGTTGTGCATATTTCAGCTACATAAAGTTAAAGAGGATAAATGTATCATTCAGCTGAACTGTGCACGTATGTTTTAAACACTTCTTATTTGGATATTTTTTAAGTGACATTCTACTAAGCATCTCCTTTTGCGTTCTACTAAAGAAATCGGAACAATAAATGACAGACTTAAATTTTTTGGATGAACTAGACATCAATGCAGACTAAAAATAAGGCCAGCGTTTGATAAAAGGTGAATATTATGTCTGTTTGTGACTCTCAGACAGGTTTATGTTTTGTCCTGATCTTATTTGTTCCAGATGGGAGATCTAGGGGATGCCTGACACAGTTTTATGATGGTTTCCACGGGCTCCTCTCGCTCTAAATGCTGGGGTTAAAGTGTTTTCTCTTTGCATTAGGAAAAACTGTTCTAATATGAAGGAGTGACCTTTCGAGCGAACATCTGAAAGATATTACTCACAGGCACAGGATGCTGGAAAATACAACAAATGTGCATTTATCATTCAGCCATCCGATTGGCCAGTCATTTTAGAGTTCGCCAATAGAGCCCAGTTACATACCGACTGTTTTTGGATCCGTCATCGGTGTCCGCGCCGTGACGTTCAGACAAACTGTGGCCAACATACACGACACTTGACGACCTCCTCGAGTGCAGTCTTTATTAAAAACATTGATTTTTGAAGGCTCAAAATGAATGCTGATCCCCACGCGGACGACACTGCGAGACCTGTTTGAAAACACATGAAGTTATAAAACTGCCTCGGGAGAATTGCATTATGATTTATTTTCCCAAACGAGAAATAAAAAACTGGCAGAGATGAAACAATGTCAGCATATATTAAAAATATAGAACTAAAGATCTTTTGATCTTGGGAGAATTTGATTAGAAATATTCAAGTTCATGTTGAGATTACATTGGTCTTTTTTTTAGAAGCAAGAGACTTTTATTTTTGTTTATATTTCTCCATTTAATCACATTGCTGTCCATAAAACGATTACGATACAGTATTGAAGATATTATGGGATCATTTGGGATTATTATCAGTAGCTAAAACTTAAATCATTAAAAAAAAAAGTGAAGCGGAATTAAGATATAAGTAAATATCTAAACAAAAACAAAATATATATTAAAAAAAAACATTATTTCAGCTAGTTGCCATGGCAACATTTCTCATTTTCATTTTGTTTAACTTGATGTAATAAAATAACTAAAACTGAAATAAAAATCTATAAAAACGAAATAAACATACTTAAACAAAAAAAAAAGAAATGACAAAAACGCACAACAAAATGACTAAAACTTTAAAATTAAAGTGTTCCAACAAAAATGAAAGTGGAAAATATATAAAAACTAATTCAAAATATTAATTAAAACTATAATTAGTATATCAGTGATACTAAAATAACACTGTTATACATCCACATCCATTTACGTCATATTAAAACTGTCCATTTGAAGATTTGTGGAATTATAATTCTGTTAATAAGACTTCAGACAGGTATGTTACGATATTTTTTATTTCACAAAGGGAGCATGGCTCAGGGTATTTTTTATATTTGAGAATATTATTTTTTAAATCGGATTATTTTTGTTAATCTTAAAACACTATTAATATTTTTTTTTATATTTTCTGTTTCAGTTTAGTTGAAGTTTACGTATTCTGTTGTGTATTTGTCATTTTTATATAATTTTTTATTTAATTTAATGGTTTTTTAATATGTCTATATAGTTTTTATTACTTTTTAGTTCGTTTAGTTTGAGCCATTTTAGTACAATCTTAGTATCAGGTACACTAACGAACTAGCTGAAATATAATAAAATTCATGTTTAAAAAAGAAAAAATTTTTTTTTATTTATGGATTTAGTTTTAGTTAACTATAATAACCCAACAGCTCTGGAAATGGGCACCAGGTTGAGCTATTGGTTCACCTGCCCCGTGTGAAGTAGTGTAAGCTCACCAAAGCAGAACCGCGGCCCCTAAAGAGCCCACGGACAGATCTATGAGCGCATCTCCATTCACATCCATCATCCCATGAACACTGCGGCCAAAATAACGCAGACCTGGAGAGATGTCACCAGCGGCTATTCTCTGAGATAGAGCAACAAGAATTAAAAATTAAGAAATAAGGTGCGAAATATCATACCTGTTATTATATCCTGTATTTTGCCTCGACTGGAATGCCGTTGAGCAATGTTTATTAAATATCAGCGACTCTCAGCCGCGCGAGTCTTACCTGTTTGTATTTGGGTTGGATGCTGTTTTGTTTGCCGTAGAAGAGGTAGATGGCTCCTCTGTGATTGTCCTCCAGTGGTGCACCCACAACTAGCTCAGTGAAGCCGTCACCATTCAAGTCCGGAAGGGTGGACATAACCGCACCAAACCGAGAATCATGGCTCTTTTCTGATGGTCCAAGACTCCCATCTGGTATAAAAGAGCCCTGTGGAATATACAGAGAAAATATGAATTCAGAACTGAATACTAGTATACTAGCCTGAATTATGCTACAATGTTGTCACATGACCTCGTAATGTAGTAAGTGGCATCCATACAATCTCAGACATTTGGATGAAGTTCATATTTTTGATAAAATAATTAGTTGATAATCAGCGATATATAATATAGTAGAACATTTCTGTCACGAATCCTGTCCATGGACTTCCGTTCAATCACCACCAGAGGTACATTGACTCTCGCACAACATGAACCTGTTGCATATCACCCTGATACATATCCCATCATTCATTGCACTGATTGCACACAGCACTGATTGCACAGCTGTTCCATATCACTCACTCAAACAACCATTCTCTGCTGAGTATTGTTTAGCCTGTACCCTGTTCCGAGTTTCTTTGTTTCCCTTGTTTTTGTGTCCCCCATGCAACTGCCACCGCTTTTCCAGCCACCCCACCGCGCTTTTCTGATCTTTGACCTGTTTTGCCGGGATTTCTCCCTCTCGTCTCGCCCCTGTGATTCTGTCTCCGAGCAGATGACTCCGTACGTCACCCACGGACTATGTCCTGGGTTTTGTCAGTCCATACCTGTTTGTGCCAGTAGTATCGGCGAACTCACGGCTGTTCACTCTTGACTGTTCACAAGCACACAAAAGCGCTTGCCCATGGATTCACACGTCTCACGTCTCGCAGCCCGTACAATTCAAAAACACTGAGCTAAAGAATGAACAGCAATTTATAGGTCTATGAAGTACACAAAACATGCACATCTTAACAGTAATTCAACAACAGACACTGATTCAAACTCACTGTTAAAAACTTAGTATAATCCTGGGTCTTTTGAACGACCTCATTAAAAGACCAGGCTTCATACGGACGTCCTCGCTCCGACGTCACGAGGGCTTGTGAAACAAATTAAAATAGCGCGCGTGTGGTCTGATGTAAACATAGGTAACAAAATAAAATTTGAACCATAAGTCGAACCGGAGGAACAATATTCTAGATAATTAAGTTTGCTAGTGGTGGGAGGCTGTGAGATTAAGGGGATGAGCCCCCCCCCGTAGTTGACCCGGTAAACAATCGGTCGGTGACATAGTACGTAGTCCAAGTCTTTCTGTGACCCTAATGAAGCACGTATTCTATATGAGAAAATATGCAGTATGGTGTTGTGTTTAGGATGTTGTCACCTGTAAGGTGATGGTGTAGATGTAAACTCTGCCTTTCTCCCACCCTTTGTAGAAGTACATGGGAGCTCCGACAAGTAAAAGATCCGTCAATCCATCGTAGTCCAGATCAATCGGTGCCAGCTGACTTCCATAATATGAGCCGATCTACAATTCACCAAAACACTCTGTTAGCATTTGAGATCTGCATTGGCCATAGTGTATGTAACTCTTTTGGGTGGTTTCTAGGTTGTACTAATGATTGCTAAGTGGTTGTTTACTGTCCCAAGTCCACCTCAAATCTATGTAAATAGATTTGAGGGATTTTCTCACCCATTTTACCGTTCACCATATGAGAATGGTAAGCTTGTGATTACACAAGGCTGAATACATTACTCGATTTTTGCCCCGATTTACTGTCTGGAGAACTTGACGACCAGTCTGCCACAAAGTAAATGGCATGGAGAGGATTGTTGCATAATTCCCAAATAAATTAGAAGGAGATCAACAAATAAACTTAGAGCCCAAATGAATAAATTCACACGAAAAAATATGTAACTGAGATTGCAAAATAAAAAAAAACATTAAAATATAGCCTTCAAAATAATAGAAACTAAACAGATATGATTTATAAGCAAAATTAGGCTATCGTAAGGTTAAGACAGTATTCACGTCCGCGGGGACTCGCGCTTCAGTCGACCGTGTTTCGCGGACATGTAGGTGTGCTGATTACCATACACTGCCTGCGTTACGTCAGGTACTTTTTATTGTTAACATTTAGATTTATGCATCATAATAGACAACATTTTGAAATAAAAATCACAATTCATTAGTTGTTTGCAGTAGTTGTAAATTATTTTAATGGATTTGCAGAGTCATACATTTAATTTTACTGTACGGAGGGACAAAATAAACATTGACTTGAACTTTAGTTTCAAGTTTAGTGATGGAAGACACATTGTGCGGCAGGTTCTTCTGTGTTTTTGAACTTGCATTTCAACCCTGAAAGTTCCTGCCGGCTTTACAAACATCAGAAAACAGGAGACGCACTTTATCACATTCCTGTCTAAGTGCTTTCACCTGAGGCTCACACACACACCACAAACACACACACACAGACACATACACAGACACCCACACAACACACACACACACACCACCCACACAAACACACACACACACAATATCAACACATCCACCAGGCACACCCAACCCCACCCACCCACAGACACACAAACACCACCCTTATCCTCACCAACAAACTACACAGACACTCCACACACACACACACACACAATACACTCACACACACACACACACCCTATCTCTCACATACACACACACAGACCACGCACACGCACACCCACCACACACCACACACACAACACATACACACACAGAGCAGCGGAGTCCGCAAACAACATTACACACCACACACACACACACACAGCACGCACACAACCCTGCGTTGCACACATTACCCAGCTACGCAAGAGGCAGCACACACAGCCACTGCTACACAGACAACAAGTCAAGTGAAGTCACTTTATTTATATAGCGCTTTAAACAAAACAGATTGTGTCAAAGCACCCGGAACAGCAGTAATTAGGAAGATATGTCAATTAATGAAACGACAATAGTAACACTCATTTTCCGTTAAAGACAGTTCTCATTGAATTCAGTGCGTCAAACACCAACTCCCGTTAACATAATAACAGTCCTTTGCGAGAGTCATGTAAAACGATGATCACACTGGAAAAATGAGGAGTGTCCACACAGCCACACCACACACAACACACAACACGAACACACACACAGGCCGACACATGCCACCCCACACCCACACACGCACCGGCACACACGCAACGACAGACCCCTACAGGACAGCCACGCACACAACGACACACACACACAACACACACAAACACACACAAACACAACACACACTCAACACACACATACACCGAACAACACACACACACCTACACAGGACACGCACAGCCACACCACCCACGCACGCACAGACACACACACAGACACTCACTCACACACAACACACACACACACAACAAACACACGCACACCTAGCACACACCACACTCACCACACATTCCTACACAGACACCCACACACACCAGAGAGAGACACCGGAGACCGAAGAGCACAGACACCCACCCCCGCACGCAAACCAGGCACACCCACCCGCCCAACTCACTCAGCGCCCCAAAAACAGACACACACACACCCCCCACCAACACCACACAACACACCACCACACACGACCACACACACAGACATGCGCGAAGGGTCTGGTGCATAACAGGTATGATGGACCTAAAGGAGATGTTGGTGCTGTACCAGATAACGGACGGATGCACCCAACACACACACAGGATGGCAGGTGTTGCAAGTGGGCGCAGAGGCCACGCGAGCCACCCCCTAGACTCCCTCCCCACACCGAGAACGCCGCGCGGCTCCGGTCCACCGCCACACACGGTCGCCCTTAATCTATGATGGCCTCCAAAACACGCCCCCCCTGTTTGAGCGAGTAAGGAACAGGTCTGATGAACAACGAGACAGCTGGATAGGAGCAGTCGGGCACGTTCCCGTTAGGCCCCTACACCCACTACACTTTGGGCACCGGTATTGCGTTCGTCGGTCTTTTTACCTGCCCCTCCTTCCGCTAATCTCTTTGTATTCTCGGGTCCTCGTCTAACAAGCCGCTCCCATTGAACCGACACTGACTACTTGGACAACTTATACGACCACAGACGGTCCCTCATAGTGGAGGCGACCCTTTCCTCGGGGGGCCCAACCAGTGGTGAGCCCTAACTGGACTTTGTTTCCAGTAACGTGGCTCAGCACCAATGGAGGATGTGTGTTGGGTTTGGGGTTCCTGATAAGCTAGGGCAGGACGTGAGATTACTTCAAAAGACTGGCCGAGCTCGACACGAGGCAGGGTCGAATGCCAATGACTCAGTATGGAACCCATCACAGTAGACCCGGTTAGGTAGATTGAATTAAAACGTCGTCTATACGGAGTTGCACACCCGTGCCGGATGAACACCAACAGTGAAAAGACTAAAGATTATTTAAGGATCACAGGCGTGCAACAACCAAAGCTCAAAGCTGAATCGTTAGATTGATACTGTTTTATAACTTACCGACACGCACAACTGTAAATTGTCGGATCAATTAAACACTTAGTGGCATTTTGTAACCCCATTTGTTCAGGCAGTGCGCCAAGGCAACGTTTCATTCTTCCTTTAGCCAAAATAGACGGGTAATCACCAAGGTAAGTTATGAGTCCCATTAACTCCGAGATTAGGAGGAGGTAATATTTAATGACGCGTAAGGTGTCGAGACGAATAGACAAAGCAGGAACGCAGTTGTTTCCGGAAATTTTTTTCGTGTACCCGTGATTGATGAATCTGGAGATCACGGGATGAAGACGGGAGAGCATATATTTGGGCATGGTTTCTATGTACGAACACCTTTAAACAGATACGCGACCACCTCGACGCTTGTACCATGATTACTCGCAGACTTTCTATGAATATACTATCACTTATGTAAATTTAATTGAATGCAGTCACCAAAATGTGTCTCATCTTGCACTAGAAGCACTGAGCACACGAGAAATTTGTTTTTTGATTTCAGAACTAGCCTTCATTTGATACATTCTCAGAAAAACAAGCTTTTTAACCCTATACTGACATGTGCTTAAGTATAAATTATAGTGTAATGATTGAAGCATATTTTAAGCTATTTGCCACTGAGGAGGGAAAACGAGGAGACACACACAGACCGTAGGAAAAAAGGATTGTTTTTTGCAGTGTGATCAGAAGGTTACAGTACATGTCATTTCTATATTTAGAGATTATTATTTATTTAATTTATTTTACTGGAGGTAGATTGGAAAAGTGTATTTTCAAACTTGTTCTATTCAAAATATTGTTGCTAACTACAAGGCATTGTATGCTCATAGACATTTAAAAATGTAAAGGAATAATGCAGTATTGTGTACTTCCCCTGTGCGACACTTTCATCCCATACTTGTTCGGTTTTACCTATGCTGTGCTTAGATTAATAAACCCACGACTAGAAAAGAGCACCACTCAGGCACCGGCACTGGTGCGCGAGGCTACTTCTTAATCCTTTTGTAGAAGTAGAGTTTTAAAGTCTGTATTTTGTTAGAAAAGGTACATCTTGGCAGCTCTGCATCCCTCGCACATTCTATTGTAGTGTCTCAAGTGTGCACCCACTAGAAGAACTTCGGCCGTACGTGCTTGCGTCGTGCTTTATTTGCTTTGCCCCAAACACAGTTACAAGCTTTTAATTGTCAGTAATAGGCAATAAGCCCTCATGTTGAGCACTGACACAGTTTCGTACCATGGTATTCGTGGAAGTACTGTGTAGTAACCACTCCAGTATTCTTTTAATAACATGAAGTGTAGGTTCCTTTGTTTTCCCTGCGTCCGTAGAGCGGTCCCGTCTGTGCGCACACAGCGCGTCTAGTGGTGTTGGTCAGCAGTGAGATTATGACATTCCCCGTGGGTCACAACGCCACGCTGTTCCGGCAACCCTGACCTCGGCACTGCTAGGATAGCACCGCTCAGGGACCAAATGTTGGAGCCTCGAGACACCCGATGACAACAAAGTGAAGCCGTGGCTACGCTAGAAACTACCAAAGCGTCAACATAAGTTAACCTCTACATAAAAATATGCATAAAGCAGCGTGCCTGGCTGGCTTTTGAAGAACGAAAACTGGCCACCAAATTCAAAGAAGCATTAATATAGTTTCAAGATTAGACTCGTTATGCGACTTTGCCTGTATTCCATACATAGTTTGGTTTCCAGCTTAAGCTCAGTTACAGGCGCATAAATGCGCTCCCAAATTGCGCCCACTCCCTGATGTGAGTAAACTACAACTGATGCGGCGAACGTATGTCTTATTCACTTGGGAACGGACCGTGCTTCATTTGCAGATCCTATGCTACCGTTATTCAGTACCGTATTAGCGTCGGTCACTATTTTGATTGTAATGCATGCAACAAGACCCAACCGAGTGACCAGCCAACCAAGGCATCTGGTGAAATGCACTAATTTGTGTTGTGTGGTCCTGCAGACTATATGCATGATAACAGATAATTCTTGGCGTAAATGGTAAGAAAGATGGTGGGATGGCCACAGTTTTTCTTTACACCATTTCTTTTAGTTGTTTTTTTTGCAATAGCCGCACGGCGTTTTGAACCTCGTTATGAGCGTTATTTTAGGCTATTCATTTTTGTCAGTCATGGAATCAGATCTTGATTAGGTTTCATTTTCTTACCCAGATACGCTCCGTGGTTCTTCAGTTCCTCTGGGAACTCTTTCATGTAAGAGGACTTGGCTGGGATGACTTTACCATGACGGGTCTCCATAAGAACAGCTCCGTTCCAATCATACGCCCCGACGGCACCAACCAGAATCCCGTCCTTTGAAAGAATGGTTTGCACCTTTAGTTTTTTCATTTACTTTTACCATAAACCAGTGTACGTTTTTGAAAGGGAAATGCACACACGGTGTTGCATCAGAGTTCTGGGTTCATGCAGTGAGGACTCAATGAGTGTTATAGGATCATGACAAACGGCCTGGCAACGACTTCAGTGGTATAGAGAATGCAAACAGAGAGTTTTGCCAAACCTCTCCCGCACCGATCCTAGAGCTCCTGCCAAAACTTTGCACTGCATTAACATCTGGGACTTAGCATTCAAACTCATAATGAACTGCCCATTCCTGACCAATACCACCACTATACACGACACTCGGTCATACTGTAGTCCTATTCCAGTTCTGCTAGTCAGACTGAATGTACAGTACTAGTGTAACTAACTAAAGCAAGTGAGTAACCCATGCACAACTCAATGGCACAATGCAAGAGAGTTGTAGGTTTGTTGTTGCCAGGGCATTGCAATGCAGTTGCTAAAGTGCTCTGGATGGTTTTACTGGGTTTCTATAGAGTTGCATTGTGTTGTTTTAGAGAAATTTATATGCATCTACAATATTTTTTTTATATTTTGCATTAGCGTTTATTTTTATATGTTCAGTATTCATGTTAGTTATTTTGTTATGTCCTTTTGTCATTAATTCGTTTTTTATATTCAGTTTTTAGTCATTTTAGTACTTCAGCGTAATTCTGTTAGTTGCCAAGGCAAAATGTCACATTTTTGTTTAGTTTATGTCGAGGTACATAAAAAAATAAGAGTTAATAAAATATGGACATTTAAAAAAAGCCAAATTACTAAAACTAAAATGAAAATGATGAAAATAGTTTTTCTTAAGTTTGTTTTTCCTTTACTCTTTTTTGATTGCAGCTTTATTTCAATTATGTGATAGCTTACTGAAAAAAAAACTTTTTGATTGTATCGTTTTGCCCATTTTTTAATCATTACTGCATCGTACCTCAAATGTACATTTTAAATCAACCGTGTTTTGAACAAATTTCCAACAAGTTGCAATATACGGGCCACAGTGGCTTCACGTTTGCGGTCGTTTATGTGGTATAGAACAAATCATGAAAGTCTTATGAATTAATATTAACCACAGTGCCGTTTGGACTGTAAACTGAACAGCTCTGTAATGACAATTGGCTTGGTGAACACCACTAATAATATCTACTACACAACAAAACATATTCTCCAAGCGGAAGACTTGGTCAGTTTAATGCACAGGAAAGATATTTTCAGTACAAACGGTGGTAATATCAGGGATCTGGACCACCCTTTTGGGACGAACCGGACAGAAAGGTGTCCAGCTTTGATATCCTGGATGCATGTGAGCGAGAGCCTGACTGGAAGCCTAAAACTCGCTGCGTTCACGTCGACGTGGACACTTTGACAGAGTTCCATGGCACATTTGCATAATAAACTCTCTCCAATACACTCTGTGCGTTGTTCCATTCGCGTTTTATTAACAGTGCTTGCAGAGGCAAACCCCTGAACAAACCCTTAATCCGGAGTATTAAACTTCAGTATCTTTTGTGCTAAAGAAATGAATGATGCCTCAAATTGTGTGGATTATTTGAGGAAAACACACCTAGAAATGGTAGATGCAAAGTTGTAAATAACAAGTTTCTGACAAGTAAAAACCATTCATGTCTAAACAAATTGGCAGTGGTTTCAGAGATAAAGTTAGTTGGGATATTGTGGCTGTTCGCTCTTTCTTTGCTCTTTAATATTTAGCTGGAGCGTAAAGAGGGTAATTAATAGTGATTATATTTTATTGACATCAACATGAACACGAACATGGATCCATTTCAGCATTTTGAGCACTAATAACTAATAATTTCTGAGACAGCTTGGAGTAGATTAAAGGTAAAACAGACCAAAATGTTACTTTACCTATACTTTGAAATATTTAAGTGTATTCTAATAAATCAGCATTTTGATTGAATTTGGTTGAAAATGTTCACATATTAATAATACTGTTATTTTTTGTTGTTGTTGGGGTTTTCTGTGTGTAATTTTGTTGTTTTTGTCATTTTTATTTATTGTTGTTTATATAATATTATATAATATATATATATAGATATATAAATATTGTAGGTGGTGCTGCCTAGATAAAAGCAGCATATTATGACGCCTTCTAAGATACTTATTTTATCCAAAATCTGAAGCTGCAAAATCATTGGTGGCAAAGTCAATCCCAGAATGCATTGCAGGCTCAGAGATGTAGATGATGTGAAGTAAATGTTAATTATAAATTAACTTAATATTTGTGTTTTCTTTGGATTTTGGTGCTTTAAGTATCACGTTGTGTGCTAATGTCAAACTCTATTGGAATCGACTGTAATTGCTATTTGTATAGCGTACAAGGCCTTTTGAGTGATCCGACACAGTCACTTTTGAGATTTTATTTTCGTTTTCGATTCTATTCAATTTCATGTATTTCACCAATGTAGACATTTGACCACAAGGTTTTGGAACAGAGTGTATGCGTTTTTTTCTAGATCTGGCAGCTCTTTAAGTCTTTACAACACAAAAGCAGTGAAATCTAGTATGCCATGTCTGTGTCAGCGGCCCAAGCTAATAAACCAACTTCCAAACGCTTTATTTCCATCTGATTAGGTTTTTTATTTACTGCAGGCTTGATGAACGCCAAACTCTTTTCCTTATAAAACAAAGCAAAGTCATTCCTTTAAAAATATTTGCAGCCACAAGCAAATAAGGCCTTTACAAATACAGTCACATGTACACATAAAACACAAGGGCACGTGTGTGAGGGTGTTTGTGTGAGGTTCCTCGCTCAAGGAGCCTAATTCAACAAAACCATATGTGTTCTCTGGACCTCGTTTCCTCGGAGAAGTCAAGAATAAAAAAAAACTTTCCGAGACGTCATCTCTCATCGTGTATTGCCGCTGTCAAGAGCAACTCCTGGAATCCAACCGTGAACGTTATGAAATTTATTTTTATTTTTCTTTGGATAAGTTGTCCTTCGTTTAACACGAAAGAAGCCCCAAACCCCTCTCCTGCATGGGATTACTCCAACCGAGAGGGAAGGCGTGAAAAATAGTCCTTCCCTCAGAAGACGGTCTGAACTGTTTTCATGCCGCTCACAGCATGTGGAACAGCTTCAAACATAAACAAGCCTTATTTTAATTGAAAGAGTGGTGTTTCATGCTTCTGTCGGGCCTTAAAAGGTACGTACGGTACCTCAAGTTTGTTTTCCCATGGGCACTGAGTGGTAAACAAATCATTCTTCCAATGACTCTTTATTTTGACTGATGCCGTAGTTTCTGCTCCAGGCTAATGGAAGAGCGTCAAACTCAATCACAGAGTGCAAAGAGCAAAATAACAGCATTTCATGCACCTCGCCGCTGAGTACGTAATACAATTCTCCGCACATTAGCTCTGATATCAATATTTATTTTTCTTCTGCTTGGAACGGATGGAGATGCACTCACCTCCACGATATGTGAAGAGAATCCAGCTTGAGACATCTGCAAACCAAAGGCCGTGCCATTCTGGTTGGTGCCTGCAGAAAAGTAAAGAAAAAAAAACAAAAAAAAAGCACTAGTGTTGGTTGGTAAACTAGTGTTGTGCTGTGCAAAAATTACGCAGGATGCTAATGTGTTGTGTGTGGTAAAGCAGGTCAGTTGCTATGCAGTTGCTAGGGTGTTCTGAGTGGTTTTAGATATTGCTAAGTGATTTTAAGGTGTTCTTTTTAGCATGTTGCTATGCGGTTTCTAGGGTGTTCTAAGTGGTTTTAGATTTGATATGTGGTTGCTAAGGTGTTCTGAGTTGTTGCTAGGGTGTTGCTATGTGGTTGTTAGGGTGTTCTGAGTGGTTGTAGAGGCAGCTATGTGGTTGCTAAGGAGTTTTTATGTTGCTATGCGGTTGCTAGGGTGTTCTGAGTAGTTTTAGAGGTTGCTATGTGGTTGCTAAGGTGTTCTGAGTAGTTTTAAGGTTGCTATGTGGTTGCTAAGGTGCTCTAATTAGTTTTAGAGGTTGTTATGTGGTTGCTAAGGTGTTGAGTAGTTTTATGCTGCTACAAGCGGTTGCTAGGGTGTGTTCTGAGTAGTTGTAGGGTGCTATGTGGTTTTGTAAAGGCTTGTCTGAGTGTTTTATGTGCTAGTGGTTGCTTACGGTGTTCTGGGTAGTTTAGGTTGTTATGTGTTGCTAAGGGCTTAATAGGTAGCGGTTGTTATGGGTTGCTAAAGGTGGGTTTTTTAGATGTTACTGTGTGGTTTGCAAGGTTGTAAGAAGGTTTTGATAGGTTGACTCAGTTGCTGGGGTGTTCTGAGTGGTTGTAGAGGTCGCTATGTGGTTGCTAAGGTGTTCTTTTTATGTTGCTATGTGGTTGGTAGGGTGTTCTGAGTAGTCTTAGAGGTTGCTATGCGGTTGCTAAGGTGTTTGCGTGGTTTATGTGATGCGTTTGCTACGGTGTTCTGGGTAGTTTTAAGGTGTACGTGGTTGCTAAGGTGCTCTGAGTAGTTTTAGAGGTTGTTATGTGGTTGCTAAGGTGTGGTTTTTAGCTGTTGCCATATGGCTTGCTACAGTGCGTGTTTGAGTGATTTAGCATATACTCTGCAGTTGCTAGGTTGTTTTGAGTGGTGTTAATGCTATATGGTTGCTAAGGTGTTCTGAGTGGTGTTTATTATACTATGCGGTTGCTAGGCTGTTTGGAGTGGATTTAGATGTAACCGTGCGGTTGCTAAGGCATTTGGAGTGGTTTTTGATGTTGATATGTGGTTTCTAAGGTCTTCTGGGTTGTTCGTTATGGCATGAAGTGCTAGGTGTCTGAGTGGTCTTTATGTAGCTATGTGGTTTCCAGAGTGTTCTAAGTGTTTTTTGTTGCGAAGGAGTTCTGAGTGGTTTTAAATGTTGCTATGTGGTTGCTAGGGTGTTCTGGTCGGTTTCTGTGATATTCTGGTCTCTAGATATGGTTTAAGCGTGGGATTATGATTGTTTCTCACTCAAGGTCATACCCTCCAAGCTGAAGATCTTCTCTCCCAGAGCATCGACGATATCCTTCAAGGCAGACTCGTCGGTGACGCTGAAGAAGTGCTCCTCGGGGTCGGTGGCGATGAACTTGATTTCCCTCAGAAAAGCTTCAGGATTGATCCCTCGCCGATTATAGTAGCCAAGAACCTGGAACGGCATTGGAATATCTAAACTATATGTTCACCTGTTCGAAAACAACTCAAGAATTTGAGTCACATGACCGACGGAGCAAAGTAAACCTGAAGAACACATCTGGAGGATTCTACTGGAAACAGGCAGTAACTCACCGCAATACCGTACAAGGTGATATTATCCTTCTCACTTTCCTCCACGGCTTTCCGAAGGTTTGGGCTGTCGTGCGATTCTCCGTCAGTGATGACAATCATGACTTTCTTGGCGTCTGGACGTCCTCCGTGTTTGAATGCTTGAGTTCTGTTATAAATACAGTACACAGACATGGGTTGATTACTTACGAATTGCAGTCCGTAACTGATTCCAAATTACATGACGAATATTGTAACATCCATTACTCTACACATTTTAGGTAATATAATCGGACTACTTTTAGATTACTTTTGACCTAACTCGTTTATCACATTGATTTAAACAGGACAATCTTGTACTATATTGATATAAAAATACAAAAAAAGAAAGAAAATATATTCCATTCGTTGTTATTAACATCATGAAGTGCATTAAACATTACATCCCGTCACGGTTTCCTAAGCTTGGGTTCATGAAGGAAGTTTAATGAAAAGCTAATAATTTATTAAATCATAAAAATGTAAAATTAAAATAAATAATATTAATTCTAACTTAAAAAGACTTAATTTTGGAATCTGTTTAGGTAATCCAGATTACATGTACTCAGTTATTACCCAGAACTGTACATTTCATTGAAATGAGAATCACACATTGTTTCAGCTGTTTTTATTCTAGTTGAGCTTTGATAATTAAATTCATCCATACAAAGGGATTACATTTTTTAAAATAATGTATGTAGTTGAGGAGTTTTTGCTAAATTATTCTCCATTTTAGTGTGATTTATGGAAATGCAAATAATCTTGACTCATTTGAGTTGTGTGGAAGCTTATTTCTGTCACAGAATACAAATATATATTTGCAATTGTGAGTTTGTCTCACAATTTTGACTTTATTTCTCAGAATTACAAGTTTACATCTCATAATTTGGACTTCTAAAAAAAAAAAACGAATTGTGAGTTGTAAAATGAGGTTTAGTCTAGATATAAACTGACAATTGAGAGTTTATAACTTACAATTGTGAGATATAAACTCACAATTCTAAGAAAAAAATTCTGAGATGATGCAATTTTTTTTTATTCCATTGCAGAAATAAGCTTCTATAGATTAGCCTTATTTCCAATGAACGGCAGACAGACAAACACGCCACTGTACCGAGCCTCACTGATTGCGAGAGCTGTGCGTGTTTCCTCTCCGCCTCGCTGGTCGATATTCTTAGCTGCCTCGACAACCTCCTCAACCGTACGGAAATCATCCAGCCGAAACTCGTTCACCACTCTCGCACCGTACTGGACCACCCCTACCTGGACAACAGGACACAACACCTGGTGAGATGACAGCTAACTTCTATATGCTTTAACATGTCGTATTCTTGTCAAATTCTTTTGTCCAGCTTAGTATCTGTAACGCATCAAACAAAAAACTTAAAGTTAAAAATAACTAGATATTTCCACAATGCATCATGGTAGGCAGGGTGTTGCTATGCAGTTGCTAGGGTGTTATGAGTGATTTTAAATGTTGCTATGCAGTTGCTAGGGTGTTCTGAGTTGTTGATATGTTGTTGCTAGGGTGTTCTGAGTGTTTAGTCTGTCGCTATGCAGTTGCTAGTGTGTTTTGAGTGTTTAGGCTGTTACTATGCAGTTGCTAGGGTGTTCTGGGTAGTTTTTATGTTGCTATGGGGTTGCTAGGGTGTTCAGAGTAGTTTTTATGTTGCTATGCAGTTGCTAAGTTGTTCTGGGTAGTTTTAGGCTTGCGTTGTGATTGCTCTGGATAGTGGTTGCTAGGTTGTTCTGGGTAGTTTTTATGTTGCTGTATGGTTGTTAGGTTGTTCTGAGGAGTTTTTAGGTTGCTAGGATGTTCTGGGTAGTTTTTGTTGCTAGGGTATTCTGAGTATGTTGTTTGTAAGGTGTTTTGAGTGTTTTTTCATATGTTGCTATGTGGTTGCTAGGGTGTCCTGAAGTACTTTTATGTTGTATGTGTGTTGATAGTTGTTCTGGAGAGGTTTTAGCTGCTAGCCGGTGTTGCTAGTGTTCTGTGTAGTTTTTCTGTTGCGGTGTGGTTGTTAGGATTTTTTGGGTAGTTTTTGTTGCTATACGGTTGCTAGGTTGTTCTGTGTAGTTTTTATGTTGCTATGCGGTTGCTAGGTTGTTCTGAGTAGTTTTTATGTTGCTGTGTGGTTGCTAGGTTGTTCTGAGTAGTTTTATGTTGCTATGTGGTTGTTAGGTTGTTCTGAGGAGTTTTTAGGTTGCTAGGATGTTCTGGGTAGTTTTTGTTGCTAGGGTATTCTGAGTATGTTGTTTGTAAGGTGTTTTGAGTGTTTTTTCATATGTTGCTATGTGGTTGTTAGGGTGTTCTCCCCCAGGAGGTGTTTATGTTGCTATGTGGTTGCTAGGTTGGTTCTGGGATAGGTGTATGTTTGCGTATGCGGTTGCTAGGTTGTTCTGTGTAGTTTTTATGTTGCTGTGTGGTTGCTAGGTTGTTCTGGAAGGTTTTATGTTGCTATACGGTTGCAGGTGTTCTGTGTAGTTTTTATGGTTGCTATGCGGTGGTGGGCTAGGGGTTGAGTAGTTTTGTTGCTGTGTGGTTGCTAGGTGTTCTGAGTAGTTATATTGTGTTACTATGTGGTTGCTAGGTGTTCTGAGTGATTAGGTTGCTAGGATGTTCTGGGTAGTTTTTGTTGCTAGGGTATTCTGAGTATGTTGTTTGTAAGGTGTTTTGAGTGTTTTTTCATATGTTGCTATGTGGTTGCTAGGGTGTTCTGAGTAGTTTTTATGCTGCTATGCGGTTGCTAGGTTGTTCTGTGTAGTTTTTATGTTGCCATGCGGTTGCTAGGTTGTTCTGAGTAGTTTTTATGTTGCTGTGTGGTTGCTAGGTTGTTCTGATGAGTTTTTATGTTGCTATGTGGTTGCTAGGTTGTTCAGAGTAGTTTTATGTTGCTATGCGGTTGCTATGGTGTTCTTGGTAGTTTTTTGTTGCTGTGGGGTTGTTAGGTTGTTGAGGAGTGTTTCGGTTGCTAGGTGTTCTGGGTAGTTTTGGTCTGATCGGGTTATTTGGTTGTTGTTGCTAAGGTGTTCTGAGTGTTTTTTATGTTGCTATGTGGTTGCTAGGGTGTTCTGAATAGTTTTTATGTTGCTGTGTGGTTGTTATGTTGTTCTGATGAGTTTTTAGGTTGTTAGGATGTTCTGGGTAGTTTTTAGGTTGCTTTGTGGTTGCAAGGGTATTCTGAGTGGTTTTAAATCTTGCTATGTTGTTTCTAAGGTGTTTTGAGTGTTTTTTTATACGTTGCTATGTGGTTGCTAGGTTGTTCAGAGTAGTTTTATGTTGTCGGATGTCTGCTATATCGTTGCTAGGTTTTTCTGAGTTGTTTTAGATTTGCATGTTTTCTAGGTTGTGAGTGTTTTATGTTGTTATGTGGTTGCTAGGGTGTTCTAAGTGGTTTTGATGTGTTATGTGGTTGCTATGGTGTTCTGAGTAGTTTTTATGTTGCTATGCGGTTTCTTGGGTGTTCTGAGTAGATTTTATGTTGCTCTGTGGTTGCTAGGTTTTTCTGAGGAGTTTTTAGGTTGTTATGTGGTTGTTAGGATTTTTTGGGTAGTTTTTGTTGCTATGCGGTTGCTAGGTTGTTCTGAGTAGTTTTTATTTTGCTCTGTGGTTGCTAGGTTGTTCTGAGGAGTTTTTAGGGGGTTATGGCAGTACTGGAGTTTTGTGCTATTGGTTGCTAGGTTGTGCTGAGGAGTTTTTAGGTTGTTATGCAGTTGCTAGGATGTTTTTGTTGCTATGTGGTTGCTAGGTTTGCTGAGGAGTTTTTAGGTGTATGCAGTTGTAGGATGTTTTTGGGCTATTGTGGTTCTAGAGTATTCTGGCATTGTTTTAAATCTTATGTTGTTTCTAATGTGTGTAGCTGAGTGGTTTTCCGTATGTTGCTATGTGGTTGCTAGTATGTTCTGTGAAGGTTTTGTTATGTGGTTGCTAGGATATACTGAGTGGTTTAAAATATTGCTAGGTTGTTTAAGGGATTTTGAGTGTTTTTTCATATGTTGCTATGTGGTTGCTAGGGTGTTCTGAGTAGTTATGTTGCTGTGTGGTTGCTAGGTTGTTCTGAGGAATTTTTAGGTTGTTATGAGCTTGGATGTTCTTGGTAGTTTTAGTGTGTTCTATGCAGTTGCTAGGGTGTTCTGAGTGGTTTTAAATGTTGTTAATTGATATTCTGTTAACAATTTTGTATATTGTCTTGAATGATCACATTAGTTTGCACTGTTTTGACGAGTTCCTGATCCTCAGGAGTACAGTGGCAAGTGCTGCAATTGTACAAGCCTTCACAAATCAAAGTCAGAACAGTCCAAAACTGATTTTCCAGGTCGTAATTCAGACGCACCTGGATCTGTCCTGGACCGATGTAAAACTTCTGCAGCACATTTATCAGGAAATCTTGAACCTCGTACCAGGGGTAGATGGAGTTGGATCCATCTAACACAATCACTATGTCCATGTAGGTCTCGCATCCTGTGGAGAAACTGCTGCTGTCAATATGTATGTGATCTTCAATACTTAATGAGAAGAATCTTCATCAATGAAGAGTTTGGCTTTACTTTGAAAGGCTGGAGCGATGCTGTGGGTGAAGTTGAAGCTGCTGTTGACTCTTGAACAGATGCCTGTGCTGTAGTAGGAGCTTCCACACTCGTATGACCACAGCGGCCCACACGCCTAAAACACAGTCAGCATAAAACCATTTTCAGAACCTATTTTGATTTTTGATGAAAAATTATGATCTTTTTGCATTAAGCATATTACCACAAAGCTGTTGTCTTTCGGGTTTGAGGTGAGAGTCATTCCCAACCTCATTTTATCTTTGCGTTCAGACACATTGTTCAGGGATATCTTTCCTTAAAAACAGCCGAACAGCAAGAGAAAGTTAAAAGAAAGAATTACACAATGGTTTGTTAAATTGCCTTTCTAAAGCTTAAAGGGACAGTTCACCCAAAAATGAACTTTTGCAGGCCATCCAAGTTGTAGGTGCCTTTCTTTCGTGAGTAGAACAGTAAAGAAGTTTTTCTAGCTAAAACCGTGGTCCTTCGTGATTCATTAAATGCAAGTCAATGGCTGCCCATTTTTGAGAACAAAAAAAGTATATATAGGCAACAGAAAATTAATACCCGTGCCTCCTGATGATATATTGCGGTCTTATGAAGCGAAATGATCGGTCTGTGCAACATTATTTACAGCATTATTAGCAGTAATCCAGAGCCTCAGGCAAACGGTCCGGAGTGATGTCTGGTTCAAGAACGAATCATTCTTTTGAACAGGTTCTTTTTAGTGAACTAGATGAATCATTTCACCAAATCGGACTGAAGCATCTGAAACAGTTCGCGGCTCGAGCAGCACAGATCTACAAGTTCCTCAATCAAAACTCACTTTCAGACGCCTGACAGTCACTGTGACTCGAAATCAGCCAAAATAGTGACTGTATCTGATTCTATGATGAATGAACTCATTCAAGTTCCTCCAACAGTCACTGAACTGAGCAAACACTTCGACTCGGAACGAAGATGAAGGGGCCAAATGAAAGTGAGCTCATGAAGACTAGTTTATTTACTTTATATGCTTTAGACAAGTAAAACATATGATGTTTCACATCATTATTGAGTGCTTTAATAATATAATTGCGTATACGTGACGTCATTGTGTGATTATGCAAATGAACTAGTGAATTGAACCAGTTCATTGAAACAAACTGTCTGAAAGAACCGAATGATTTCCCCGTTGCCTGCGGTTGGATTATGGTATAATGCCCTGTCATAATGTCAGTTTCTTGCACAGACCGATCGTTTCGCTTCATAAGACCACGGGTGTTAATTTTGTGTTACTTTTTATTATTCTCAAAAACAGGCAGCCGCTGACTTGCATTTTCTGAATCACCAAGGATCAGGGTTTCAGCTAAAAATCTTCCTTACTGTTCTACTCAAGAAAAATGAAAACCTTCGTCTTGAATGGTAAATTAACAGCACATTTTCATTATTGGGCTACTTATTCCTTTTGAGGTGTCAGATGATGTGATGTGATACCTAAATGCAGTCGTGTGCAGTTTGCGGCAGGTTTGCTGTCTAGTGGACATCTGTAGACGTCACCTGTCTGCTGTTCACCGCTGCTCTCAAAGGGAGCTCCGACCAGGAGCCTGAAATGCAAGAATATACTTCCTTAAATATTTATACACCATGCATTTTTTGATCAGGTTTAATTGTTTGATGTAATCTTCAATTATGCATGATGCTTGATTAAAATCTAGTTTGGGATATTAGGTTTTCCTTGCGTACTTTTACAGCTTCAACTGTTGTTTTTATTTGAGAATAAATTGGTGAACGGTAGCAGATCCTTCCAAATAGCCATTTTATGAGAAACACAAACAGGATCACAAGTTCAACATTCCAGCTGCGTTCCAGTCGAAGTCATTCACTCCCTGATAGGAGGAAAACCCTACACGAGCCCAGCAGCAGGGAAACGCTAAGCAGATTTTTCCAGCTTCTGAGGTACATTTGAGACGGAGCCAATACCAGAAACCAACAGCAAACTCGGTAATGCTGTTTACGTTGAGATCAAGACGTTTAGAGCTGCGAGGACAAACCGCATCCCAGAGTTTGGCCTGTGAAATCCATCCATGGCAATGTTTGTATTCCTCCCCTGCCACTGCGACCTAAAGTCAATTTGTGCTCTTGTCATATGGTCAATATGGAGAAAAAGCCAGCATAAACTAGTCTAAGGTGGTTTGTTGGTCTTAACTGGCCACCAAAGTGGTTTGATAGAGGTTTGGGGCACTTAAACCAGCTAAGCGAGCTAAAAAACAGCTTCAAGCTGAGAAACTAACTAAACCTACTAAGACCAGCAAACTACCTTATGCTGGTTTAAATGTGTTTTTTTGGTTTGAACTGGCCACTGGGGTGGTTTTCACTAGTCTGGATGGTCTTTGATGGTTTTATCTACAAACATGTGTTTTGTATCACAGTCAGCCAATTCTCAGACATGTCATAATGTCAATACAAAAAAAAAAAAAAAAAATACCAACATAAACCATTCTAAGGTGGTTTGTTGGTTTTGTAGTCAAGAAAATCTAGTTTTTTGGTTTTAGAGAAGTTCCGGAAACTAAACAGATGAAAGCTATTCACAGGCTGAGACCCGAAACAGCTAAACCTTACTAAGACCAGCAAAGCAAACTAGTCAATTAAGCAGGGTAAAAAATGTGCTGTATATTAAGTGAAGATTTTCAAAATAAAACAAATTATTGGTGTACTGTATGTTTCACAAGAAAATAGCTACTATTTCAGTTTTTCTACTCTAAAATGTCAATGTTAAAAATTGATTAAATGTGTTGCCATTTCTTTGTAACTGTTTATGAAGCAATTTCTGAGTGAAAATGTTTCTACAAAATGTTTCTTCCATTTTTTTTCAGTGTACCATAGGATTTGTTTTTGCTTTAAGTCACATGACGTGTTTTTGTTTTTGGGATGTGCAGCACTCTCAGTTCCCACAATGCACCACTTTCTGAACGCCAGTCATTGTTGGAATGTACTGTTACTCTTTGGCACCTGTAGTGAAGGTTTAGTCTATCCTGAGGCAAAGTTATTTCAGGAACGCCAAGTTCAACCCGGTTGTTTTTCCAAGCCAGCCGATGCTAATTCAACATGCCAGGGCTTTCAGAATAAATTGGAGCTCAATGTCTTAAAGGATGACAGACCAGTCTCTTTCTCATCCTAAACAACCTACAAGTATCCCAGCATACTCTTTTATGAATAGTTTAGTCTTTGTTTACTAATCATCACATTGATCCAAACCTGTATGCTGTTACTTTGCCTTTCATTTACATTGTGATAGAAACCAGGACACTAATTGCTCGGTGAATCCATCCAAATGTGTTTTATTTGGAGATGAAATGTCTATCTTGCAGTTTGTTTAGGTTTTCCACAATGCCATGACAGAGTCTGATATTTTATCCTATAATGATGTTTTGGGTTAGCAGCAAACTATATGATTGCAAAATGGTTGAGAAATTGTGCAAAGGCTTGTATAGCACTGATTGGCTTTCATAGCATTGAATTAACATTCAAGCTAAGTTTGCAGAAAATAAACATGGTCATGTCAAGATACATAAAACATGCATGCATAAAACCTAGGGGTTAAACCCAATCAAGAGTTGACTGATAAACTATCACAATTCACTAAACACCAGTTTTGAGGGCAGTGTTTCAGACTTCTACACTGGCATCTTCTGTACAACGTGGCATATGTACTTAAAGTAAATCATTCTCTTTGTTTTGTTTTTATTAGCACAAACACGCAAACTTACCATGCAAATAAGGCTTTTTATAGTATGCACCTTGTTCACAAAAGTTTGCACTATTTGCATTTAGAGGTATGCATTTTATCCAAAGCGACTTACGTCGCATTTCAAGTTCATGCATTTACTGGGAATCAAACAGCATTTTGTTTAAAAGAGCTGTTTATGTATATTTTCCTGCTAAAACAGCCAATTGCATTTGGTTGTGTTGTGCACCGTTTCCGGATTTGCATAATTTTATGTGCTATACCAATGCAGACGGCATATGCAAATGAGGGCTAACAGCATGTGCAATTAATTTTTAGTGAATGTTCCCCTATGGCTTTGTTCACACAGCCTTGTCCGACTCAAATCCGTTTAGTTGATTGTAGTCTGATTCGCAAAAACTGTGTGAAATCTGTAGTTTTTACAAACCCAATTTTTATGCGGTCTGAAATCTGATTAAAATTGGAATTTTAGTAATGCATTTCAGTCTAAACAGTAGAATCAGATTAGTATTAGTTGTAATATCCCAGGTATTGACTTCAGTGTCTGAACAAATGGATCCAATTTCAGCACTTGCACAGCGATATTGGATTTGAAAAACAAATGGGAATCGGGTGCAAAGCCACTTCGCGTTCTTCCAGGAGCTGTAATAATTGTACCATACGTCACTTCTGATAAAAGCATCTGCTGATGACATTAGCTCGAAACCCAGCTGAAATACAGACTGATGTTGTTCTTAATCTTGCATTTCGGAACATGATGACATGTGGATACCAGTATCCCTAAAGTACTACAAATTCTTCAGCTCTTGAGTTATGTTGAGGAAATGAATCACTGAAACAAGATCAGCGACTAGTACTTTTTAGTGTTTACCATTAATGTCAACCCATTTTACGTCTGTAATGTGATGTATTTTTATATGAAACTGGATACTCTACAAAAAAAATGTTCTTACTTGGTATTTTTGTCTTGTTTTCCAGTACAAATATTTAAACGTTCTTAAATCAAGATTCATATACAGTGGGGAAAAAAAAGTATTTAGTCAGCCACCAATTGTGCAAGTTCTCCCACTTAAAAAGATGAGAGGGCTGTAATTTTCATCATAGGTATACCTCAACTATGAGAGACAAAATGAGAAAAAAAATCCAGAAAATCACATTGTAGGATTTTTAAAGAATTTATTTGCAAATTATGGTGGAAAATAAGTATTTGGTCAATAACAAATTTTCATCTCAATACTTTGTTATATACCCTTTAATGGCAATGACAGAGGTCAAATGTTTTCTGCAAGTCTTCACAAGGTTTTCACACACTGTTGCTGGTATTTTGGCCCATTCCTCCATGCAGATCTCCTCTAGAGCAGTAATGTTTTGGGGTTGTTGCTGGGCAACACGGATTTTCAACTCCAAAAGATTTTCTATGGGGTTGAGATCTGGAGACTGGCGAGGCCACTCCAGGACCTTGAAATGCTTCTTACGAAGCCACTCCTTCGTTGCCCGGGCGGTGTGTTTGGGATCATTGTCATGCTGAAGACCCAGCCACGTTTCATCTTCAATGCCTTGCTGATGGAAGGAGGTTTTCACACAAAATCTCACAATACATGGCCCCATTCATATTTTCGTTTACACGGATCAGTCGTCCTGGTCACTTTGCAGAAAAACAGCCCCAAAGCATGATGTTCCACCCCCATGCTTCACAGTAGGTAATGTGTTCTTTGGATGCAACTCAGCATTATTTCTCCTCCAAAAACGACAAGTTGAGTTTTTACCAAAAAATTATATTTTGGTTTCATCTGACCATATGACATTCTCCCATTCCTCTTCTGGATCATCCAAATGCTCTTTAGCAAACTTCAGATGGGCCTGGACATTTACTGGCTTAAGCAGGGGGACACGTCTGGCACTGCAGGATTTGAGTCCCTGGCGGCGCAGTGTGTTACTGATGGTAGCCTTTGTTACTTTGGTCCCAGCTCTCTGCAGGTCATTCACTAGGTACCCCCCCGTGTGGTTCTGGGATTTTTGAATCCCACGGGGTGAGATCTTGCGTGGAGACCCAGATCGAGGGAGATTATCAGTGGTCTTGTATGTCTTCCCTTTTCTACTAATTGCTCCCACAGTTGATTTCTTCACAACAAGCTGCTAACCTATTGCAGATTCAGTCTTCCCAGCCTGTGCAGGTCTACAATTTTGTTTCTGGAGTCCTTTGACAGCTCTTTGGTCTTGGCCATGGTGGAGTTTGGAGTGTGACTGTTTGAGGTTGTGGACAGGTGTCTTTTATACTGATAACAAGTTCAAACAGATGCCATTAATACAGGTAAACGAGTGGAGGACAGAGGAGCCTCTTAAAGAAGAAGTTACAGGTCTGTGAGAGCCAGAAATCTTGATTGTTTGTAGGTGACCAAATACTTATACTTTACCGAGGAATTTACCAATTAATTCTTAAAAATCCTACAATGTGATTTTCTGGATTTTTTTTATCATTTTGTCTCTCATAGTTGAGGTATACCTATGATGAAAATTACAGGCCTCTCTCATCTTTTTAAGTGGGAGAACTTGCACAATTGGTGGCTGACTTAATACTTTTTTGCCCCACTGTACATAATAAAATATCAATTAAAAAAAATTAATTGTTTAGCTTAATTTAAAGGGAAAATTAAGATTTACCCCCCCCCCCCCAAAACAAATTAAGAAACAAAACTTAATATATTATACATATGCATCTAAATATAAATATATATTGATTTATCTTCTTGATCTTCAGAAGTTTTGAAGACAAATGTGCACTGATAAATTATGGGGTGCTGTCAGAATGAAAATATTCATAATAGAAAGCAATATCAGATATTAATATCAGTATTTTAGCTGGAAGCAATGGTTAAGAGTTAAAACATCTTGATGGATTTGTTTCTTACAAACACCGTTTTTTCAGATGTAACTGATGGATGGAGTGCTGTGGATTATTGTGATGTTTTTATCAGCTGTTTGGACTTTCATTCTGACGGCACCCATTCACTGAACTAATCCTTTATGTAAATAGAGGTGATTTTTGTTTCATATGGAATAAAAAAAAAACATCCAGACACTCTTACATGTAAACAGGATGCGCTCAGACCTTGGCTAGAACAGCAGGGGGCCATTTTTTGAATAGTTTGCAACACTTAATTTTAGATGCATGTGTTTTTAAGAACTAAAAATAATTTTATGCATTAGTGCATGAAGCAAAACACTCCTTTGACTTTAAGTGACATTCTACAGAAATGGAAAAGCAGCATTCCTCTCGGTTCTGCGCAGTAAATCACATTCCACAGGGAAGCGCGCGACACACGGTTTGTCTTGAGATGGGATGCACAGGAGGGGGTTTGGGAATTACAAGCCACAAAACACATACTTTCCAGAGCTCATACTGCAAATACTTTCCACTTATTTACCTGCGCACATCAAAGGCCCCCAGGTTTTCCCAAAGGCCCCCGTCAATGATGACAAACCTCAGGATTAAATAATAGGAAGGATTTAGGGGTTTTGATGCCTTGGGAGTTTCTTTAATGATATTCTTTTGTGTGTCTGGGCTTTTATGAGTCAAAAACAATACCCTGTGTTTTAAAGGCTGTAAGCTGTGAGAGTGTAATTGATTGGCTTTACTATATACAGACCAGCTGGGTTACAGTAATGGCATTACTTATCATGATGAGATGACGCATGTCATATTCTGCATGGTTGCAATTATACAGGCACCTGGTCCGGAAATGTATTACGTTTAACATTGTGGTCTACCTAAATCTGATTTAATTTAATTTATATTAAACAGTTTCTCACTTAGAGTCACATGGTCTGTCAGACTTCATAAAGAGAGAGACACTGAAACCTTGCGATGCTTTCAAAACATTGATCCGTCATCATTCATGTGAGCTTGGGGTGGGACTTGTCTGTTTGAAATTAGAATAAACATTTTAAATTAAAAATGATAAATTCTCTTGACGTTAATATCTACGATAGGCTTTAAAGAGACAGTTCACCCAAAAATGAAAAGTCCATCATTAAAAGTACTCCACACGGCTCCGGGGGTTAATAAAGACACCCTGAAGCAAACTGATGCAGTTTTGTAAGAAAAATATCCATATTTAAAACTTTATAAACTCTAATCTCTAGCTTCCGCTAACTATTGTACGCGCATTCACGAGATTCACGCGCATTCACGAGACGATATTAACCCCCTGGAGCCGTGTGGAGCACTTTTTATGATAGATGGATGCACTTTATTGGACTTCAAAATCTCAACACCCATTCACTGCCATTATAAAGCTTGGAAGAGCCAGGACGTTTTTAAATATAACTCTGATTGGATTTGTCTGAGAGAAGAAAGTCATACACACCTAGGATGGCTTGAGGGTGATTAAATCATGGGGTAATTTTCATTTTAGGATGAACTGTCCTTTTAAGTAAATATTATTAACGTAGTATTTCCTTCAGGTTTCCTTTTTGCAGTGGACCATTTTTCATATCTTGTTTTGATATAAATTGATTGAATTTGTAAAACTAAATGTTCTTGCTAGTATGACTCACTTGCTTCTATGAACATATGTTATTGGCTGTCATTGTGAATGGTTTTGTTTATTGCTTATTTAATTTCCCATGTGCAGATGCAGCTGTTTGATTTACTTAAGCAAGAGCGATACGTCTTCAAGAGAGTTTCGAGATCGAATCTGAGACTGTGTGTTTGCCAGCAGACAGAAGAAGCATGAGCACGATCGCATTTCACAGCAGTATTTCATCGGAAGAAATGATGGATGAAACTATTCAAGAAGAAAACTATTGCTGAAATTGAGCTTTTCTCTGTAATATCTCGATAGTTTCTTCTAGACAGCAGTGAGAGAGAGCAAATGAAGACTTCTGCTGTAGTATTTCTCCTGAGGAAAAAGTCAAGCTATGCTCAGATTTGCCAAGGCATGAAAGTCAGGGATCTCAACATCAGAGCTGTAAAATGTTCATTTGGGAATGTTCTCTCAGGCCTATGAAACTCAAACTGGGAATATAAATTCAAGGTTGCCATCAGATGATCTTTTCAAATCAGTTTCTGAAGAAGCAGTCTTACCATTTGCGGCCATCTGCCTCGTGTTGTTGAACCGTATATCCAAACTGAGCCTCCGTCGACCCCTTAATGATTTTTGCATGTCTGGTGTCAATATTAAAGCAGGTCCGCCGCCCTGAAATAAACAAAAACAGCTTTTCAATTAGATTCAGTTGGGTGTAAATGGATTCAATACATGGTAAAATACCATTTAGACTCTTATATGCTTATATGCAAAACCATTGTTTCCCTTTCATGGGAACTTCGAACTGCGTCCTCTAGGGGTCGCTATGAGAAACCTAGAGGACGCAGTGTCTCGTTCCCTACTCAGCGAACCATGGTTACATAAGTAACCTGAGACGTTCCCTTTCATGGGAAATTCGAACTGTGTCCTCTAGGTCTCTCATAGCGACCCCTAGAGGACGCAGTGTTTCGTTCCCTACTCAGGGAACCATGGTTACATAAGTAACCTGAAACATTTTTCATGCATCAATTTTGAGGATTTGGATTATTTTGTTTGCGCAGCTTGTTTTCTTTTAGGCTCATTTAAGTGTTTATTTTATTGCACTTTATTTATTTGCGTCTGTATCTTTAAAGGCCGTTTTCTCACTCATACACCAAACTTTATAGTTTTATTCCTATCTATATTCTGAAGGTATTTACTGAGGGTGTTTAATTTTTCATATTATTCATATGGTATATATTTAACGTTTAATTTCTAAATGGAGAACTTTTTTTTTGTCTGTTGTCAGTATTTTCTGATTAATGAAAGCATAAAAAGTGATATCCAAAATCCCCCCTATAAAGGCTTTTGACTCTCTCTATATATAATATATATGCACAATACAGTTCGAAAGTTTGGGATCAGTAAGATTTTTTATATTTTTTAAAGAATTCTCTTCTGCTCACCAAGCCTGCATTTTTTAATCCAAAATACAGCAAAAGCAGTAATATTGTGAAGTATTTTTACTATTTAAAATAACTGCTTTCCATTTTAATATATTTTAAAATTATAATTAATTACTTTGATTGAATCAAACCTGAATTTTCAGCAATCATTACTGCAGTCTTCAGTGTCACATGATCTTCAGAAATCACATAATATTGCTGATCTGCTGTCAAGAAACATTATGATATTATAATAATAATATATTTATAACAGTGAGAATTTTTTTTCAGAATTCTTGATGAATAGACATTCAAAGATCAGCATTTATTGAAATTAAAAAGCTTTTGTAACATATACCACTATACCATCAAAAGAGTCAATTAATATATGCAATTAATATATATATATATATACTTACTATATAGATATATATATATGAATATATATATATATAATGTAGTTTTTTGGGGAAAGTAATGATAGAACATTAGAATTTTATTTAGACAAGGTGCTTAAATTGATAAAATGATGATAACGACATGTATAATGTTACAAAAGCTTTTTATGTGAGATAAATGCTGATCTTTGGATATTTCTATTCATCAAAGAAACCTGGAAAAATACTAAGCTGTTTTCAACATTGAGAATAATCAGAAATTATTAGTTTTTCGAGCAGCAAATCAGCATATTATACTGATTTATGAAGATCATGTGACACTGAAGACTGGAGGAATTATGCTGAAAATACAGCTGCACATCACAGAAATACATTACAGTTTAACAGATACTCACAGAGAAAACAGCTGTTTTAAATAGTAAAAATATTTCAGAATATTACAGTTTCTGCTGTAATTTGGATCAAATAAATGCAGGCTTGGTGAGCAGAAGAGGCTTCTTTAAAAAGCATTAAAAATCTTACTGTTCAAAAACATTTGACTGGTAGTGTTGTGTTTTAATCAATAAGTAATATTCGGCAAGGAACTGCGAAAAATAGACTCTCATAATCGAAACTCTGGCCCTGTAAATCATACTTTGTCTGAAAAGGAATAAAAGCTGTTGGAGTTTTACTGCCTCTAGTGTTTATTTCAACTGGAAACTGCAGCGATTTCTATGTATATAGTGTATATGTATATACTATATGTATTTCCAATGACACTTTTTGGCATAAATAGCCATCTGTGAAGTTGCTGCGCTCACATAAGGAGTTACTGATAAAAGGTCTAAATGCTGTAATGCATCTAAAGAACACTTATTCTACTCTTTTGTAGTTCTTCAGGAGGCACAGTTTATCTGGCATGGTTTATCAAATGGTCAGTGAGACCACATGAAACAGCAGTAGATGGTCTTTTCCCGCTTCCCTCGGGTTCTGGATGGACATTCGCAGCCTCTGGATTTCATTTAAATGTTTATTGTGATACGGTATCATAGAAGTGACCTCACATCCCCTTTCACGTTTAATTTCCTGGGGAAACGTGTCCCCTGACAGGGAAAAAAGACAAAGGGACAATCACATTTCCTCCATATTCTTCTCTTTTTCTCAGCCGGATGAAAAGTCCCAAAAAGACAGACGCCCAGGATGAAAAGTCATCACACTCAAGACGCAGTGGCCTGTCGTGAAGCCAACACGTCAGAAATGAAACTACGCTCCTCACATTCACAGTCTCATTGATTGTGGAATGTGTTTTGGAGAGCATCGTTTTGTCTCTTTACCGTCTGGCTTCGATACAAGATATAACGGTTTGTGGTGTAATGTGTTACCACAGAAAATGATATTCACTTATCCATCAGTTTTGCTTAAAAAAAGTAAAAAAACAAACAAAATAAAAAATATTTGGGGTTATGCACTTTGGGGGTTTTAAGAAGAAATGAAATGAATTCTTCCAGACAAAAAAAATGTGTTATTAAATTCTAAAGCATAATTTTAGAGCTGATCCATGCCAATAGAATTGTAGCTATTTATAGTTCTAGTTGGTATGTAGAAAAAGGCTATCCGTTAACATTTCAGCATGGAAGTGCCAAGAACACGCTGAACATGTTTGCTTATGAGCACTCAGTTCTAGACGGATGTTTTTTGAGTCGTAAAAGCCATGACCTGATAACTCCAGAGCCACAGGAACATGACACTGGCACTGCAGGAACACGTCATCACTCAGTGAGGGCGAGTCAATGAATTTTGTGTGAATAGTATTTATTACTATTTCGAATTAGCTTTTAATTTGAAAGTTTTTTGTCATTTTTAATGCACTTTAGTTTTTTTTATATATGTTAAGAGTACTTCACCTTCAACTTAATTATTTCAGTTAGTTGCCAAGGCAAAAAGTTTTAAGTTTTTTCATAGAATATTTATATTTTATTTCAGCATTATTTCAATTAACAAAAATTCTTTTTTAGCAGTTTTAGTAAACAGTAACATCACTGGCTGTATTGAAACCAGACTCCTTCAGTAAACCGTCTCGGGGAAGACGAGGCCAGCGGCTGTGAAGCCAGCCAGGATCTGTGGCTAAATTACAGCCAGTGTACTAAATTTTTTAATTAAAAAAAAAAATTATTTTTTTATTTTTATTTTATTTTAAATGAAAGACAGTAATGAGGATTATAGTGAACGTCATACTCTGGATTCATGTGAGCTACACCTGTGTTTGAATTCAAACAGAAGCCCCCAGTAGCTCTCAGATCGGTCATTATTCTGTCATTATTAAGCTGGTTGGTTGAGCAACCTTACTGTCTACTGTATTAAAATACACATATTGGGTAAAATACATACTTTTCAACTGGACTGAACTATTTTTATCAAAGTTGAATCATCTTCTCAATACGTTTAACTATTTACTAAAATATAATGTTAGTATAACCTATACACTCTCTCTGGCTTCATTCACCAGATTGTTGTAGTGCAACGAGTGCATTATGGAATTGTTTTTCCGTGAAGGATACTTGCAATGTCGCCTTAAGAAATGGACAAAAATGTGGTTACTTTGCATCAGGACCGCATCTCTTTACAATCCTTGGTTTTCAACTGCCCTATATGATCTTATCCAAGAGCGTGATGCAGCATGGGCTAAGGCCAGACAAACACATTTAAATTCTGACTGGCTACATTTTAAGCAGCTTCGTAACAAGTGTACAGTAGCGATTAGAAAGTCTAAATCCGATTGCTTTCTTGACAAAACTACAGAAAATCTGACAAATCCTAGGAAGCTGTGGAAGAACATTAAAGTCCTAACCGATAACAAAACATTTACAGAGCTTCCCCCTTGTATATTGACAGACTCTACTAAAATTACAGATAAAAAGCAAATGCTTAATAGTTTTAACAGTCACTTTATTGTATCAGGGTCTTTATTTCCAATAAGTAATGATATGACTTCTGATTTAGAATTTCTTGAAGCTGAACATAACTTATGGACAAGAGAGTTTGTTTTCCAACAAATTTCTCTCTCTGATGTTTGTTCTGCTTTAAAATAATTAAATGTGAAAACATCGCTAGGTCCTGATCATATTGCTCCGCTGTTTTTAAAACTAGCAGCTGATTTTATTTCTCCTTCATTGGCATATCTTTTTAATCTTTCATTAATAACTAATACAATTCCTAAGATCTGGAAATCAGCATTTGTTGTTCCTCTGTCAAAAGGGGGTGATCTTTCCTTAATGCATAATTATAGACCTATATCTAAGCTCTGTATTCTCTCAAAACTTTTGGAAAATCTAGTTAGTAAACAGTTGACACAGTATTTAAATGGTCATAACATTTTGTCTAATAATCAGTCTGGTTTCCGTAAAGGACATAGTGCTACGACAGCCACCTTAAAAGTTTTAAATGATATCGTGGAGTCATTAGATAATAAACAACATTGTGCATGTCTTTTTATTGACTTATCAAAGGCCTTCAATACTGTGGATCACAACATATTATTAGATAGGCTTAGATGGGTAGGACTATCAGAACATGTTATTTTATGGTTCACTGCTTATTTAAAGTGTAGAACCCAATGTGTCCAGGTGGAAGGTGTTCAGCCAGACCTTTTAGAGGTTGTCAAGGGAGTTCCGCAAGGATCTGTGTTGGGACCATTATTATTCAGTATATATATAAATTGCCTTGATTTTAATATTGATAAGCACGGTTCCATTTTTATGCAGATGATACTATTGTATACTTTTCAGCTCCCTCTAAACAACAATCTGTGGCTGCATTACAGTCTGTTTTTCAAGGTTTCAAGGTTTGAGAAAAGAGCTACTGGATCTTAAAGTTTTAGCAAACCAGCATGACTAGACTAGGAGACCTGCTGAAACCAGTTTAGGCTGTTTAAGAGGTTTTGTGTATCTGTGTTACAGAAAGGATGTGGGTATATCCACAGACCGGCTCTGGCTTGAAATGAATCCACGACCAACACACTGGGCCGGAGATGAAGCAGACGTTACACTCACATGGCAAGTGACTGCGAGAGATTCCAGCATGATAAAGTCTTCACAGAGGGTTTCTGGGAAAGCGCTCTTAAATTTGAATTACTGATCAGGTGGCTCGTCCAAGTTTTTAGATATGGCTCAATGTAATTCTCTGGTGCTTTTTCACCTGTTTTATGATCCAGCAGGTCTGATCGCTTAATAAAGACACACCTGTCCTCAAAAAAAGAGAAAAAATTGTGACATCAAGTCACATAAGACAACATAAAATTAGGTCAGTATCTCAAAAGTAAATATTGGAGAGAAAAAAACTCAAACTGGTTTTGATTAAGATGAAAGTAGGTTAAAATCTGTCAGATGGATGTTATTTTCTCCTCATTGCTCATGACAGCCAATCAGATCAAAGAGAAAGTATCTCTCTGTAAGTATTTAAATGTAATGCATCACAGCGACATCAAATATAGTCCTTCTTTCACATGTGTTTTGAACTACAGATCATGCCACTTGTCATTAATGGATGGAGACCAGGAGTTAGGTCCATTTTCCAAAGCATTCCTTAAAAATATTTAGCCCCAGACTTGTTCCACATGGAGAGACGTCTGTTGTTTCTAGATGACAGTATTTTAGGAGCTCTTGTTCCTCAGAGACGCAGGGAAGAGTGTAGTAAATCTGCACCCTCTGCTGCACGCCGCATGCTAACGCAATTCCCAGTTTCATGCATTCGGACTGAAAGGCTCCTTTGTTTTATTCTTCTCATTAGAAATCGTTCAGCAAATCTTTTTCTGACTCTTACGTATGCTAATGCAAGCAAATTAAGGCATGCACAACAGGTTTGACTGGATGCTACTCCCAAATTACAACTATTACGAATATTTAAAATATTACAATTATTATTTAAGATTATGAACCAGTCTGGGAGCCACAGCACTTGGAGATCCAGCTAGCTGAAGTTCTGGCACGTCTAGGTTGGATCGGTCTGTATTCATGAGCTAAGACTTCAAGTAACCACTTCTCAGCTCATTAAAAAGCCTTTACGACATACGTGTCCCTGCAGCACAAAAGCAGTGTTAAGTCGCTGGGGGATATTTGTAGCAATAGCCAACAATACATTGTATGGGTCAAAATTATACATTTCTCTTTTATGCCAAAAATCATTAGGATATTAAGTTAAGATCATTTAGTAAATTTCCTACCGTAAATATATCAAAACTTAATGTTTGATTAGTAATGTGCATTGCTAAGAACTTAATTTGGACATTTTTAAAGGCGATTTTCTCAGTATTTAGAATTTTTTGCACCCTCAGATTCCAGATTTTCAAATATTGTCCGATCCTAACCACCACACATCAATGAAAGATTATTTATTCAGCTTTCAGATGATGTATACATCTCAATTTCAAAAAATGGACCCTTATGACTGGTTTTGTGCTCCAGAGTCACATATACATATCTCTAGGGACTCAGTCGGCCAGAATTGAGCTTCTGTGCATACATTTAATGCGATCGAACCCGTGTATGACATGTGACGTGTGTGTAGCTCCACTAGATGAGTGAGTGTGTAAGTGGATCCAGATTGTGTGTTTGATCCAGGAACTAGATCCTGCTCATAAAAGTCCATCTGGATGAAGGTCACACAGTTCCTCCTTTATTACGTTCCCAGAGCAATAGAGACCCAGGTCAAAGAATGTTTTGCTACAGAAATGTCATTTCTGTACGTTTTAAAAAACATTTTTCTTGACTATGCGAGTGTCAAGTGTGAACATTCCATTTGATCACTTTCCACCAATGTTACTTTTGAATGTTCTCTGAAAACAATAGCATTTAAAAAATGTTTCGGAAAAAAAAAACATGTCTCATTGTTTTCTGGAACATTGTAAAACAAAATTAAATACCATATTATTTTGACAACGTTCTATTAGCTAATGTTACTGGAGGAACTTGTTCATCTTTGAGAGAACCTTGCCAGAACGTCTCCTGTTAGCTGGGATTCACTTTATTGAACTTGATATCAACTCACATGATAAAACCCAAACCATGGCAACTAAATTACAGATATGTAAATACAATGCAGTAGATTTCAGAACTTATAAAACAGAGAACTTTTATGAGTTTTATCATGCTCGTTAAAGAAAAATAATTTCTTTAATATCTCGAACCACCATCCTAACGATTTAGATTCAATCAAAGCACATCGTGACCTTACACTCCACAGTTGACCTGAGGAAATCCCGGGTCTCACGTCTGTCTCCTCTGGAGTTTCAGATCTCAACAATGTCTCAAACTGTGCCCAAGATCTCAATATGAACTCATACATTTCTCATGAAACGATCTGAGCTCATTTCACTGCTGCATATTCTTGCTGGAGGGCAATCAGATTTGCCTCACTTGTGGAGACTGTTGTGTCCTCAAAGTCTATCTAAGCGCACTGACATAAGCTCACACACTCACCTGGCATCAGAGCGGCGATCCACAGCAGATAGATGTGAGTGTACTCCATAAGTTCACACGTGAATCAGTTGGTGTGTTTGTGTGCATCACTGCAAGAGCAGACAGTCGGTTCTGATCGAGTCCTGAACCACAGCAGAACTAGATCTGAGAAGGAGGAGCTGCCAGCTGCCTCGAGGAGGAGAAAACACACACACACAGAGAGAGAGAGAGAGAGAGTTTGGAGCAGGTACCTCTCTTGATACTTTTGCTGCTCTTAAAGCTGCTGTATCTCTGTCTCTCCCTCTCTCTCTCTCTCTCTCTCTCCAGAGGTGTAGTCCTCCAGCGCTCTGGACTTCACATCTGTGGGAAAACACCACACGTGCTGCTGCCAGAGCTGAACGGACTTCAGTAACATGCTGATTTCTGCTCCATGCATGCTTTCAAAACCTCGAGACATCTAGATTTGGCTGTAGGTTTGTTTTCTTGTGGCACCAAGCTTTAAAACTCACATATTTTGAAGAGTTTTGAATCTATGCACTTAATTTCTTCACACATTATGTCAAAACACTACAGGTAATATTTGTAAAAAAAAAAACTGAAAGATTGCCGTTACATGTTCTTTTTTTTTTTACAAGTTTTCTGAAATGTTAAGATGCATTATCTAATTTAACATGCCCTAAATTGCTTACATTTTCAGAATATAAATCTGGATAAAATCGGGTTTAAAATTCTTGTTAAAAAAGGGCATCTATTGTTATCACGCAATAAATCAGAAAATACTGTCAACAGCCAGAGAGAGAGAAAAAACATATTCACCAAGTTTTTAGGAATAAAATGTAAAAAAAAAAAATCAGGTGAATGATTAAGATAAGTTATATTTTATATATATTAAAACTTATCTTAATCTTACACAGTTTGGGATCAAGATTTGTAAAACAAATACAGTAAAAACAGTAATATTATTAGTGTAAAATCATTTTTTTAAATTGTAATATTCTTTAAAATGTAATTTATTCCTGTGATTTAAGCTGAATTTTCATCAGCCTTCAGAAATCATTCAAATTTATTATCAATATGCTGATTTATTATCATGTTTTTTTGGAAACAAAAAAAACTTGGTTTGCTGCTTCCGTTTTTTTTTGGTAAACTGTTATACGTTTCCAGGATTCTTGATGAAAAAAAAAGTTGAAACGAACAGTGCGATTAAAAATAGAAATCTTTGGAACATTAAAACAAGAAAAATGTACTTGAGAAGCAACACTGTGTAAGATATTAAGACATGTTTTCAGAGAATATATCTTTAATATCAGTTTTTTCCCACTTGTTTTAAATATAAACTAGTTAAAATCAAGTTAAAAAACAACACTGAATAAAACATTAAGTCTTTCTTTTCAGAAATATGATATTTTTATAAATTGTTTTAAATATAAACAAGTTTAATGTATGATTGCATGAAGAAAACACTGCATAAGATATTAAAACATTAATATGCATTTAATAGGAGATATTTTAAAGTAGTTCAAACAAGTAAAAATTTCTACCAGTGCTGTAAGAAAGAAACACATATTCAAAATATGATCTATGAAAACATGGAATATCTTAGTGTTGCTATCTTATTTTAAAGAATTTTAGATATTGGAAAACAAGTAAAGAAAAAAATGTTTTGCATTGCACGTATTTTCTCAAAACAACACACACGATTATGAAATTGGTGCATACGTGTGAAAAGAAAAGCCATGAAAATAAAACGATCTGGAATATGGATTAGTAGTCGTCAGGCTGCTATAAACTTTTAAATATAGACTTTGTGGGTGTGTTTCAGCTAATAATGTTCACAGCCAAAAACTGCTGCAATTAAACCTGCGTCAAATGAACCTCAGAACGAATCAGACGTGCTAAAATAACATCACACAGAAGTGAAGTCAGTCTGAAGCATGAAGGCATCTGTGTCTTTATTAAATCCCGGGACAGGAGAGGCGTCATGGAGCAAATCTGTGCAAAGTCCAGACGGCTGGACCAGAGCAGACTTGTGTTTGCCAGATCAGGTCTGTTTCAGGTCTGCCAGATGTGAGTCTGAGTGTGAGTGTGTGTGTAAGAGTGTGAGTGTGAGTGTGAGTGTGAACGTGTGCGTGAGTGTGTGTGTGAGTGTTGTGTGTGTGTGTGGGTGTGTGTTGTGTGTGTGTGTGTGTGGTGTGCAGTGTGAGTGCATGTCGTGTGGAGTGTGAGTGTGTGTAGTAAGAAGTTGTGAGTGTGAGTGTGAGGCGAGGTGTGAGTTGTGTGTGTGTGTGTGTGTGCGTGTGAGTGTGAGTGTGAGTGTGTGTGTGTGTGTGTGTGTGTGTGTGTGTGAGTGCGAGTGCGTGTGAGTGTGTGTGTGAGAGTGTGTGAGTGTGTGTGTGTGTGTGTGAGTGTGTGTGTGTGTGTGTGTGCGGTGTGTGTGTGTGTGTGTGTTTGTGATTGTGTGTATGTTTTGTGTTTGTGTTGTGTGTGTGTGTGTGTTGTGAGTGTGAGTGCTAGCGCGTGGTGTGTGTGAAAAGTGGTAGGGGATTGTGTGCGAGTGCGTTTGCTTGTTGATTTGTGTTTGTTTGGTTGCGAGGTGTGTAGTGTGAGTGCGTTGTGCGTGCGATGTGTGTGTGGAAGTGTGTGGGTGTGAAGGTGTGTGAGTTGTTGTGTGGTGCGTTTGAGTGTGAGTGTGTGATTGTGAGGTAAGTGTGTGTGAGTGGGTGTGTGTGAGTGTGTGTGAGAGTGTGAGTGTGTGTGTGAGAGTGTGTGAGAGTGGGAGTGCGAGTGCGTGTGTGTGAGTGCTTGTTCGCGTGTGAGGTGCGAGTGGGTTGTGTGTGAATGTGGCGTGATGAGAGTTTTTTTGTTGTGTGTGTTTGTTGTGTTGTGTGAGTGAGTGTGTGTGCGGTTTGAGTTAGTTGTGTGTGTGGTGGCGTGAGTGTGTGTTTGTGTGGAGTGTGTGTGGTGTGTTGGAGGTGAGTGAGTGATGTGGTGTGTTGTGTGAATGGTTGTAATGTGTGTGTGTGCGGTTGAGAGTGTGTGTGTGTGTGTGAAGGTGTTGTCTGGTGTGAGTGTCCTGTTTGTTTGTGTGTGAGTGTGTTTGTTTGTTTGTGTGTGTGTGTGAGAGTGTGAGTGAGTGTGTGTGTGTGTGTGTTTTTTTTGTTGAGAGTGTGTGTGTGTGTGTGTGTATTGAGAGTGGCGTGGTGAAGTGGGTGTGTGGGTGTTGTGTGTAGGTGAGAGTGGGTGTGTGAGAGGTAGTGTGTGTTTGTGTGTGTGTTTGTGTGTTGTGTGAGTGTCTGTGTGTGTGAGAGTTTGAGTGTGTTTGTGTGTGTGTGTGGGTTGTGTGCGTGTGCGGGTTGCGAGTGTGAGTTTGAGTGTGTGAGTGTGAGTGATGTGTGTGTGTTGATTGTGTGTGGTGTGTTGGGTGTTTTGTTGTGTGTGTGTGTGTGAGTGCTGTGTGTGTGGGGGAGTGTGAGTGTTGGTGTGGTTTGTAGTGTTGTGTGAGTGTGATGTGGTGAGAGGGATAGTGTGTGTGTGTTGTGCGTGTCTGTGTGAGAGTTTGTGGGTTGCGGGTGATGGTGTGTTGTTTGTGTTGGTGCGTGTGATATTGTGAGGTGGAGTGTGCGTGTGGTCCAGCGAGCCTTCATACTCGACAAAAACACAAAAAAACAGAGTTGTGTGAGGGTGGGTGTCTGCTCTGTTTGTGTGTGTGTTGAGTGTTGTTTCGCGTGTAGAGTGTGTGTGAGCGTGTAGTGTGTGTGTTTGTTGTGGTGTGTGTTGTGTGTGTGTAGTGGCGTTGCGTGTGGAGATGTGAGAGTGTGTGAGTGTAGTGTGATTGTGATGGAGTGTGAGTGTGATGTGTGGGGGGGGGGGGGGTTGTGTGGTGAGTGTGTGTGTGAGAGTGTGAGTGTGTGTGAGTGTGTGTGTGAGTGTGTGTGTGAGTGTGTGTGTGTGTGCACTTGTTCCACAGATGTTTATGGAGTATGGAATTCATTATGAACAGAATGCTCATAGTTGTGAGCACAGGACGATTTTTATGCAGTTGCTAGGGTAGTCTGGGTGGTTGCTAGGTGTTTTCATCACGTTTGTCATTAGAGTGATTGCTTTAGATTTAAATGCATTTATTCATTTAGCAGACACTTTTATCAAAAGTGACACAATTGAGGAAAACAACAAGCGATTCAAATAAACACAGGAAGTGCTTGCGATACAATGTTTCAGATTAATACAAGCTAGAGCAAAAAGACAGCAAGGGTTTCACTGCAAAAAAAGCAAGAACCTAATAACTTTATATACTCAAACCTAAAGATAAAAAAAAAAAATTATATCAAATGAATGAATCAGTCTGACATCAGTGTAAAACTGATTATGAAACAATTAATACAATTTTAAATGTATTTTATGTATAAAAAGATTATATTGTGATCTAATATATTTAGATGATATTATGAATAAAAATATTATATTTTCATGATGATATTTTTGTACGGATATAGACTTTTTGGGAGATCTTATTTAAAAAAAAATTTTATAATAAAAATAATTAATTTTATATTATTTATTTATCACTCTTCATAAGGAATTTTCATTAAAAATGGAAGGATGTCTAATTTTCCATTTATGGCAACACAGCTGGAGATTTATGTAATTGCACTTTTTGTCAACTAGCCCATGTTTTATTTACTTTCCAAAAATCCAAAACATTCCATTTTATTCACAAAATACGTTTAATTCCACAAATGACTCGTTATTTTCACCTGCAGTGTCTGGCGGGAAGGTGTAGTGTTTCATCTTATGGCCACAGGAGGGCGCCACATCACTTTTGATCCTTGATTAAATATTCTCACGAGGATATACTTTAAATGAGAAAGATGTCATGAACATATGAAAATGAAAGCTGTTTTTATGAAAACTATTATTTTGAAGCTGAATAATAAACAGTATGCTCAAAACATAATGTGAGTGCATTCTAATCTTTAAAACATCAAGTAAAAATCAAATGTTTTGAGTCATGCTTAATATTGCACCCCATATTTTACAGTCGTGAAAGTAATGTCACAATGCAAAAGAAAAAAGCATTAACATTTTGATTGTCGGGCGAACCTTTTTTTCGACCTGTGAACCGAGCAGACAGATTTAAAGAGGATCAGAGCTGATTTCAGCATGACTGCCAGACACTGCATGTGTTATACCATCACCAGAGTGTGTTTCCAGCGTGTGTGTGTGTGTGTGTCTCTGTGTGTGTGTGTGTCTCTGTGTGTGTGTGTGTGTGTGTCTCTCTCTCTCTGTGTGTACCCGTTTTTGTGACAAATGAGGACATAAATTTGTATAATGACAAAGGTATGACAGGTATTACAAGGAGAAGGTGACTTTTCAGGACATTACCCATTGTCCCCACTTTTCAAAACGCTTATCAATCACACAGAATGGAGTGTATTGAAAATCTGAAAATGCAGAAAGTTTCCTGTAAGGGGTATGTTTAGGTGTAGGTTTGGTGTAGGGCAATAGAATATATGGTATAAAAACCATTACGCCTATTGAGAGTCCCCACTTTTCACAAAAAAAAAAACCTGTGGTGTGTGTGTGTGTGTGTTGTGTGTGGGTGTGTTTGTGAGTGTGTGTGTGTGTTTGATGTGTGTGTGTGTATTGTTGAGATTGTTTAATATTATGAAAGAAGTCTCTTTGCTCTCCGAGCAATGAATACAGTTTTCAATTGTACTTTTTTAAAATCTTAATGTATTTCTGTGATGCGCAGCTGTATTTTCAGCATCATCCCTCCAGTCTTCAGTGTCACATAATCCACCAGAAATCATTATAATATGCTGATGTGATAAAACCAGTATAATTCATTGGAATTATGCTTTGTGAGTCGATTACGGCATTAATGGGGTCATATGATGTTGTTAAAAAGAACATAATTTTTTTGTGTAATGAAATGTGTTTATGCGGTTTAAGGTTACAAAAAACACATTATTTTCCACATAAATGTACATTATTGTTGCTCCTCTATACCCCGCCTTTCTGAAACACGTAGATTTTTTACAAAGCTCATCGGTCTGAAGCGAGGTGTGCTGTGATTGGTCAGCTATCCAGTGTGTTGTGATTGGCCGAATACCTCAGGCGTGTGATGGAAATGTTACGCCCCTCACCATACTTTGATGCCCTGTCAGGCCGGAGCGACAAAACAAAAACATTAAAACCATTATAAACGAGGCATTCGTTGCGTCCAGTGGGGACATAATTACGGATTATTATGACTTATATTGTCTTTTTACACGTTGTGTTGCATCACGCCTCGTAAACATAAAACCAGTCTGCATTTGTGATCGGAGAAATGACAAACAAACAAGCGCTACTCTACACTGCCCAAAAACTCACTTTAAATATATAAAATAAAAAACTCTTTAAATATAAAACTTCCTTTACAGACTGTGAGCAGAATCCGGCATTGTAGTCTACTCTCCCAGGATCAGGAACCAGTCCTCATAAAATGCGCTGCACACATCTGAATATTTGAGTTTGAAGTGTTCTGGAACAGTGTGTAAATACAACTTAACCACTGATTCTAGTCGTGTCCTCTTTTGGAAAGCCAACAAAGTAGTTTCGCTTTCATAACGAAACACACCGTCACACACGGTGGCCTAGAGTGAGACTAGGCCGGAGGGCTAGAGTGAGACTGCCGATTGGTCAGAGTGAAGCAAGCTGTGGCTTGGAGACTGCGCGGCCGCGAATTTCGACGCAGGGAAGGGTGGAAGACGGGAGTAGGAGAAAGTCCGGAAGGACATGTGATGACCCCGGGCTGGACTCCGCGTCGTCCATTGTGAAAGCTGATCCGGTGATCGACAGCAAAATTGATGTATTTCCTCAGTGACCAGAACGGATCAGCTCTAGGCATGGCGAAGCAGATATCGTCTCTTTTGGAAGGCCAACCAAAATAGTTTCGCTTTTACAATGAAACACACAGCTCTTCAGGACATGGCGGCGGCAGCAACAATACTACAGCGAGAATAAAAGTTACGCCTTCTTTCTTTGCGTGAACATTTGGGGGGCGTTATGCAAATCTTCCCACATAGTGATGTAGACATGTGGGGGCGTGTTAAAACGAGCTGTTTTAGGTAGGCGTGGCTGACTCTTAACTTTTATAAAGAATATCTCTTTGGATTTGAGACTTTAGTCTTTGCAACTTTACAGATCTTCTTTATGCACCAAGAGCTTGTAACACTCCAAAGAGAAAGGAAAAATTGAAATCACATCATATGACCCCTTTAAAGTAATGCAAACCTTTCCGCGTGCTTAACCGCCATCTGATGGTGAAACTGCCTCATTACAGCAGCTGCTTTCACATCTGGTTTGTGTGCTTGGACAACATGTTATTTTATACTGAAGCTTTTGTTTTGCGTATTTTCCACTAAAGTATTGTTAAATTAACCAAGTAAATAGGTGAGTCTCATGTGGGCTCATGCAAAAACTGTAACTGATATTCAAACATGAATAAATGTGCTTTTGCAGCTGGATCAACAACACGCTATTAATACAGAATGAAAGCGTTTTTGTGATTATTCCGGGGTCCTCAGATCAAACATGTGCTTCAGACATTATAAGTCAGGTATTTTTGGCAAAACAAATCCAGCTTTAAAGCAGAACTTCAGTGTGTTTTTCATCACAAACGTCTGTGTCAAATGTAGCATCACTAGAATTGAATGGATAATTTTCCATCTGTTTTGTCTGCTTTTCAGTTGATACTTTGACCAGATATTTTGAGTATACGTTTGGTTATTTACTTGTTTATTTTGGGGTTTTAACTTTAAATCATTGGCCATATGTGATTACTGAGGTGTTTTTATTTTTTTCAGGAGAAACATCTAAGATCCAGGAAATTCCCCATTTGCTCTCTATTTAATCTTTTGATGTCTAGGGGGGGAAAAACTTTTTAAAAAATTGATTGTTCTGCCTCATGCAGCTCCTGAAGATGGTCTACAGGCAGCAGGATGAAATTAGGAGACTCAACAATGAACTCCGAGAAAAAGACGAGAGAATCCGACAGCTGGAGCTCAAGACCCTGAGAAACACATGACAACCAAAACAGAGCTGCTTGATTTGAGTTATTAAGGTTATACTAAATAAAATGTGTTATGATTTTATGGAATTTAATATCACTGTTGAAGATGGATGTACGTTTGTACTGCTGCCAAAAATGAAAATCCAGGCATTATTTCTCACCCTCATGTTCTCCAAACCCGTATGCTGATATTTTGCAATAGTTTTTCAGTATAATGACGTATGATGTCTTGAATATTATATTCAAAACAGAAGCTCTGACAGTCAGCTAAACATTTTCCATAGAAGATAGCAGGTCGTACAGGTTTAGGATGAGATGCTGGTGAGTCATTTTCATGCTTTGCTGGACTCTGTCTTCAAGATACAGATGAAGTCTTGATGTTATGATTCAAACAGATGTGCTTCTTCTTTGCAGAGGACGAGTATGAAGTTCTTCAGGTTGTCTGGCAGCAGATGGCGCTAGAGGAGAGAGCAAACGCATCTCAAAGTCTCAGTCTGCTCTAGAGAAACATCAGATGTTCATAATCAGTGCTTGTGTTCATCAGTTATGCTGGCGTGATGTACTTATGGATTTGTAAGTACGACATGACATGTTTACCCTACAAATAATATATTGCTCAACCACATGAATCTGTTTTATGTTCCACAAGAGCCTTCTTTACATTTACGTTTTCATTCCCGTTCACAGCAAGAACGATTGCTATAACGATATATACAGCATCCACACCGACGGACAAAGTTTTGTCGTCCGCCGCTTTAAATATTCTCACTCTTTAAAGGGGTCATAGGATGCCCATTTTCCACAAGTTGATATGATTCTTTAGGGTCTTAATGAAAAGTCTGTAACATAGTTTGGTTAAAATTTCTCAATGGTAGTGTAAAAAACACCTTTTTTACCCGTCAAATTTTAGATCACAATCCGTTTTTTTGTAGCATTTCCTTTAATGTCGGATGACCTCTGGCCCGCCCGCCCCTCTCTTCCGAGCTGCTCTCAGAGAGACTGTTTACTTTAGCCGCATTCATCGTGAAACTTGCTAATTAGCACATTATTAGGAAAGGCGATTTGCAAAGATTCATTACAAAACATTATACTCACTTCTTCTGTAGGTGAAGCTGGATCACGAATGATTCGCGCGAACATAGATGCATTTATGTAGATCGGGGGTGCATTCCCTTCAGAAACAAACATAATCCACTGTGTCTTCAGCGGCTCAGATGTCGGGAGTAAATGACGAATGCTGTTCATTATTACATCCAACAACAGAACACCTCAATCACTTATTAGGAATCATTCTTGTCTACATCTACTCCGGCGGTGAAACAATGGCGGACTAATGACAGCTCACTCAGGGCGTATCTAAGTAAGACAGCCATCCATCTATGCTGAAACACTACGGATCCTCAAACTTTGGGGGGGGAGGGCCTGTCCCTGTGTGACGTCACCAGACATCATCTGATGTCGGCGTCGATTTGAAAAGGGAAAACATTTACGCCAATGAAAACAACACTGGGTGGATTTATCATTATGGTGTGTTGTGTACACCAACAACACTGCCAACCCCCATTTCAGTTCAAAGCGGGGTATTGTAAAAAGGCGCGTGTAGCATCCCTAAAGACTCCTTTAAAGAAGTTTGCTGTCGATGTTTTACGTTCAATGGATCACTTTAATAAAATCTTTCTGAAATTGATTCCAACAATATCGTTATAGTTGTAGTTTGGACTTCCCTATTATCATAGAATTACAATGATTATTAAACCTTTATAGTAGAGATGCACCGATATATCGGCCGATAATTGGTATCGTTGTTCGATTGATCAGGGCCGATTATATCCTGTCAATCAAAAGGCGGCGGAAAACGTGTCAGACTGCAACTCATACTGTGTGAAAAAACAAAATCTCTGTTGAATTTAGGGCTGTCAAAATTAACATGACAACATTAACAGTTAAAAATAGCAACATTAAAGCAGGCTCTATTTGACCCAATGAATCACCCGTAGTTCAACCCAGGGTTGCCAGATTTTTCTCTATACCAAACATTATTTGTAGCACGCCTCCCATCCATTATAGCGCAAAACAGCATTGGTTAGGAGAGATTTATTGGTATCGGTATCATTCTGAATAATCGGCTAACTGTGAAATGTTCCCACAATATCGTTGGTGTTTTTTGCAGCTTTAAAAAAAAAAAGACTACAACAACAAACCATGTGATTCACAGCACAACGTATGGTGCGGTGGGTGTGGTGATGTAATATTATCTTTATTCCATGGTCTGTCTGAATACTTGATTCTGATTGGCTTGCAGGTATGCATTAAAACCGTTTAATGTACAGGTAGTTCAAAGTCAGTTTAATCACTGTTCTATATTAATGCGCTGCTTTAATTGATGCACACACACACAAAGAGAGAGAGAGGAACACAGAAACTTCTTGTCAGCGCTGCTCTGCAACTTTTATTAATAAAATAGCTTACATATTTGATCACTTATGTTCCTCAGCAACAAGGTGGTAAAATCGTTGATTTTTAAGTTACTAAACACAGCTTCATGCACACACACAACTGTCATCTCTCTTTCTCTCTCTCTCTCTCGTGATCGATAATCGATCAAAGTAATTAATTCCAAATAATGCTATCATTAATTCAAGTAAATTGTGGTCTTATCGCACTGTTCATCTCTGGGGGTCCAAAATCGAGCTAAGAACCGGCAAATATTGAGCTTTAACTTGGTCAGATGTTCTGGTGCAAAGACCTGGTATAATGGCATAACTATTTAAATGCACTCCGCGGAGGTAACCACTGAAAAAACCCCCAGCTAAAGCTGGTCCTAGCTGGTTTAAGCTGGTCTCCCAGCCTGGCCAGCTAAAGAAGTGGCCAAAACCCCCCTAAAAACCACCAACGCATCTTAGTTTTTTTGGCTACACATTGTGCATTAAATAGTTAATGCGAGCTACCGGTATTATCCTGACTTATATTTATTATTGGTAGTGACGGGCTATTCTCGCACCCTCTATTGGGTTCAAAGAAAGATCCCAAGACGCTCTGCTCTTTATTTACCTCCAGAGAATCCGTGTCCTGAATGTGCTACTAGTCTCGCCACCTCATTCAGAATGAATGACAGTATCGTATAGATAGTCGTTCAATGTCTGCGCCCACACACGCAACCAACCATAACATGTGTCCTGGACGCAGCAGCAAATGCGTCTTAAAAAAAAATAATACAGTAATAAAAAGGCAAAAAAAAATAAATAAAAAAAAAAATCCCTCAACAGAAAATACCAAGAAAAAAATAAATGATTCGTCATTAAGAAAGAATGAGGTCTAGCTGTGTCCAGAATGAAACACCTCCAGCTGAATTTTGAGGCTTGCAATCCAATACCGATGATGACATTAGCAGTATCTTACTCTCAGACTCCATGATTGGGGAGACAAATAAATTTAACAGAAATTGCTAAACACCCGACAATCAATGAAATTAATAAAAATATTTATAGATGCTTGTTATATGATTAACGTTTTTTAACAACATAACCAATGTATAACCACTTTTTTCCCCAAAAACCTTCTTTTTTTTGATAGAAACAACAATGAAATTTGCAATAGAATAACATGAAAAAAAGAAAAAAGCCGGAAAACCATAAACTGATAACAACAGATACATTTCCTGAAGTCTGGATCCGATTTTTGGGTGAACTATTCTTTTTAAGCGTGGCTTTGTTTTACTTGCATAGTTACAGTCCAACGAATCTTTTTTACGAGCCTTATGCCCCAGTAAAATATTTTACCGATAAATCTTGTCTGATGTTGGAAATTAGGCTAAAGACATGAGAATCATTTTCTCTGATCATATAGCATGCATTCATGTCATGTGCTTTTTTTATCAGCTGTTTAGCATCAGAATTAGCGATGCCAGATCGTGAATGAATCACTATTTTGATCTAATCAGTTAAACGGGTTTGCAAGACGTTCTGAACTGGCTTGCGATTCAGTTTGATTCATTCGAACAGTTCACTCACTGAATCGTTTGCTGCGGTTTCTCACAGTCATGATTCGCTGGATGAGGTGGATATTTACCCTGTACTGCTGAATCTGAATCTGCAGTCCAGTACTGATGTAAGGCTGGAAACATCAGTCTCTAAATGCCTTGCCCGTTCTTATGTCCCTCAGACACACTCGGCACACATTGTTCATGCTTTCCAGAGTTAATATGATCACTTTCCACTAAGAAGACAATTACATTGGTGTAATCAATCCTCACGACTTCATAATGAGTCGGTGAGCTTTTAGTTGTGAGATGGGCTGGATAATGGCCTCATCTGATCTGAGGGATAAAATGAAGCTATATAGTTCATGCATAAATGTCGAAATTGGATTGAAAAGGCGCGATGGCCGGGTTACGCCCAATGGAAACGCGATCGTCGGTGGCATGATCTGGCTGCTTTCATTCGGCCGGTTTGATGATTAGAATGTTATCAGTGTCATTAGACGTCTTGGAAATGGCAGAAATAATGACTAGAGTGACTGATTCGTTGCACCATGGGAAACTGTTCAGCCCCAGAAGGCATAATTGAAGTAATAAGCTTAGCAAGCATCAATCATAGCGATTGTAGAAGGCGCCGGAGGAAAGATTAATGTCATCTCAGCCTGGGGAACAACAATTTGCCACATCTAATGCAAAAACAAAGAATGAAACATAATTAAGAACTTTTTTCTTAGGAGCACTTGTGCTCCAAATTTAAAAATTGTGTGTGTGTGTGTGTGTATATATGTATACTCCCTAGACTGATTTACAGGGGCATTTTTTTAACCTTTGTAATGGCATTTTTCTAACTTTATTAAAAGTGTCAAATTGAAAATGTATGTTTATAAGCTTTTTCATAATTTCTAATTAAGACAAAAGAATAAGAACAAGTTACCGATCAGATTTCATTTACGCTACAGAGCTGCACAGAAGAACACAAATTTTCCGAGGCATATGTCGACATTTAATGAGGTTCAGATGTAGCATGAGTGCAATTCAATTCATGTCATGTTTTACTCATTTCCTGCTTGAATGCGCAGCGGCTCATTGGACTTTGTGTTTGAAACTAGACGTTGATGTAAAAAGGAGCAAATCCAGGCACTGATGTTTAGTCAGACACTTCTGAAGTAACTGGATCACGATAATGCGTCCATTGACTTAATGCTGGGCGAAAACTCCCTATAAGATAACCTTTGCAGCAAATATGCTGATCGGGTCAGTCGCACTGCTGCTCCTAAATATGTCTTCATAGTCGGACGCAGTAGTTTTCGGTCGCATTGTAGAGCACTGCTAGTTTGTGCTTCTCACTATCTCACATGCATCCTAAGAATATGCTAATTTACACATGTGCCTATCGAGATCATCTAACCGCCTTCAGATTACAAGCTGATGAAATAATAACAGCTGTGCAGCATTTAATTTGATTGTAGATTGATTCAGATGTTCTCAGCGCCGTCTGATTTGATTTGCTGTGCCATTTCTGATACGTACGAGCGGAGACTTTGAAGTAAAACCGAATGAAATATCTTGCATTTGTTCACTCTGAATTTTAAGGTGAAGTGTGTCCATTTTTGCTTGCATATATATACAGTACGTTCTCGTAACCCACTGTCTTATTAGCAAACCATCTACAGGTTTATTTGAAGACCGAAAAAGTATAAGGTGTATAAGTATAAGTAAATAAGGTGCTCGACACAGTATAAAACAGTTTATGAGGTGCGAAAAGGTTTTATTGGAAATGTTTTCAACAGCCAAGGAAGAACGAGAGGGCAAGATGAGTTCAACAGGGGTGTTTGTGAAGTCTGCGTTTCTCGGCAACGTTTGGTGATCTTTATGTAGCCCACAAATTTTAAGTGGTCATTCTGTTTTAATGCTTGAAGAGTGGAAGTTGCATAAGCCGTAAGATTGTGATGCATTACAGAGAGATCCTAAAGGGAAGTGAGCACTTCATGAGATAATGCATATAGGTCAACATTTCCTCTAAGAGCTACCGTTTTGATGCTGTGCATTTTACAAACCCATAAGCACATTTGTATGTTTTATAAAGTCAACTGCGTGAATTATTATGCAATATGCAAAGTCCACCAGTTTGGTTTCGTGCACAGAAGTGACGGAATTCAGTCTCTTTTAAATCTCTACACAACAGGAAATCAGATTCCGAATGGAATTCTCGAAGGTCGTCATCTTAAATACTGGATTAAAGGTCACAGCATTGATGACAGGACGTGAGGCCTAAAATATCCTTTTCCAGGCATTGTGCTTGACGGCTTTTACTTTGAATTAAAGCATGTGTGGAAGGATGTACCTTTAACCACCAACACACATTCAAGGACTGACCGGTAGCCGCTATTGTGTCTAATACGATTTTCCCTGCTGAATTGATATTGTCTGTCCTAACTAACCTCTCTGAACTTTATTAGGTGGATCATTCAGGCTAATGTGCTTTTATTACATCTCTTCTGTGGCTGGTATCTCGCTCCTGGCTGTGCCATTGATTCGATGTCCAAGGTATAAAATGGCAAGACTCGAATCTGATGGGAAACGGTGCATTTTATGATCTCAGTATGTTCTTTTAGAATGTAATATCGGGTCATGAGCTGTGGAGGTTTTGTGGGAACATTTCAAATTTAATCTGTTTTATAGCTGTAATTAAATAGTAATATTTAATAAAAAGGGGGTTTGGCTGCTGCCGGTGCCAGTTAATTTTACCCAAGTGTCAAGGCTTATTTCTTCCAATAATGAAGCAATCCATTCTGATGTTCCTGTTCAAACTGTACCAGGGACGAGTTGGACTAAATTTTTTTGCGCAATTCAAAAATTAAAAACATGCCGGCCAATATGATTTTAATATTTTTTATTTATTAAATTAAGTGTTTACAATGTTTATTTTTTTAATGAATTTTTATGTTATGAGGAGTTAGGTTTGATTTGTATTGATTTAGATGATTTTGGCCAAAAACAGTCATAATGTATGGGAATAATTCTGAAAAACCCACGTTGAATATGCAAATGACATTGAAAATCCAATGGATTACATTGCATTATCTTGATAACATTAAAGTTCTCACTTTGGTTTTACATCAGACTGATTTATATATCAAACCAAAACATAATGACCCCCCAAAAATTTATAGATCAGGTGCAGTTTATTCTTGCCGAATGATATAAATGTAGCCTGGAGCTCCATAGCTGTGATTTACGGAGGTGAAAACATCGCGCTTTACATGCTGATGTTGTTTTGCAGGGGAGGGGAAATGACGCTGGGCGTCGCAGACGGGTTAATCCATCACCGCCGTGCCAAGGCACAGATGAGATTGAGTCTGAAGTGTCCACAGAAACACCCGTTCTGCAAAATGCCATGTTTGCATTATAATAGGCCTACAGAACTTGCTCCCTGGTGAGTAAACAAACAGGGGTTATTAAACATGTCATGAAGAATGGATTGAAACTTTTGATCATGGTGTTCTAATTGGTGGCAGAAGGATTTCACAACAACGTCTTCAGTGTAGTTAAAGTGTTGCATAATGTATTTAAATGAAGGAGATCTAATATACCTGCAGCATGTCTCTCGACTGAAAGCTCGAGAGAGCTGCCTAAATAGGCTCTGTTTTAAGGCGTCATAGATAATTTAGTTATTAAAAACATGCTGGCCAATATGATTTGAGTTCACTGGTGCCACTACGACTATAAACAGGTGTGCCTTTTTATTTATTTATTTTGGCACTAAAGCACCCAAAGCTATTTTGCAACATTTCTATGTATTTTTAATACATAGAAAATGTATTAAATACTAAAATGTAAAATGTATTTATTTTTTTAAACAGTCACAATGTAATGTTTTCATTGCTTATTTTTTTGTTTTATTATTTCGAAAAGACATTAAATGGCATAACTAAATTAAATACTAAAATATGTATATTTTATTTAGTTTATTGTATTTTGTTTTATGTTTGGGCCATATTAATTTAATGTGTTTGGAGTTCTGAAAGTTATGATACGATGAACTCTCCAAAGATCAATGAAAATTTGATTCCTCGTTATAAGGAAAAAAAAGAATACCAAAATCCATGCAACATAGAGGATGAAGTGAGAGACACGTTGATGTTTTACAAATATCACAATAATTGATTGACTTTAATTGATAGGCATTTTAAGGGGATGTTTATATATAATTTATAGTGATCACAGCATAAAATGACAGAGGGAAGCATTATCAAACTTGCATCCATATTCCCTTTTAGTCCTCATCTGAAGTCATATGAAAGCTTTGAGTATTTATGTGTTCATTCATATGCAAAATAAAAGTGTTTTAACATACATCATACAGTTTTTTTTTTTTTTTTTACATGTATGAGCTTTAATCAGAGGAAAAGGACATTGAAAACCACTTACATTTGAGATGCTTTTCATATGGACTCATATATATGACTGAATATATTAAATTATGATGAACGTTTGTTCTGTGGCAAACGGGGAAAATCTGTGTGAAGGTTTACACAGAAATTCTCCTTTTATGTGTCACAAAAATTCTAATAAATTACATATGTGTTTGGAAGGAAATGGTGAACTATATCTTTAAGGTTGAAGAAAAACCTGAAAACAAGGCAGATTTTAGCTTCAGAGGTATTGAAGGGCCAGAGTTGATACAGACGCGACCCAAAAGTAATAAATACAGACAAACTGAGAGTGACAGAAAGCTGATGTCACGTGTTTCTCTCAGTCAACCATGAAATCACACAATAAACACTGGTTTCCTCACTCTGGCCTTGTTTTTCTTCTCTGTTTGTGTTGGCTGGCCTCAGTAATGACCATGCTAAGCATGAACCCTCAATCCAGCGTAAGGTCAATGTTTCTCAAAGAGGCACTTAGCGACTGCGGCATGCTGGGATACTGTAGGTGCGCCGTGAATATTAACGACCGCGACTGCCGCACATGTGGAGTTCTGAGAATCGAGGTCAACAGGCTGAAGTTGTGTACGCCAACATCTGCAGATGAGTAGAAATCTGGTAAACGGCCGCAGATGAGTAATCGCAAACCACTGACAGGACGACAGCGAGGTGAGATGGCCAAAGACAATGAAAGAAAACAATACAAGGGCCAGCCACTCATTTACATTTAGTCAGTTAGCAGACGCTTTTATCCAATGCGACTTACAAATGAGGACAATAGAAGCAGTCAAAACTAACAAAAGAGCAACAATATATAAGTGCAAATGCCAAGTCTCAATTAGCCTAATGCAGGACACATAGCAAGGTATTTATTATATATGTTATTATATAGTGTTAGTTTTTTTTTTATAAAGAAAACAAGCAGCAAATGAATAGAGTGCAAGTCTAAAAGAATAGAAAGTGCTAGAGTTAGATGGTCAAATAAAGATGGAACAGATGTTTTTGTGTTTTTAGTAGTTTCTTGAAGATGGCTAAGGACTCAGCTGCTGGGATTGAGTTGGGCAGGTCATTCCACCAGGAGGGAACAGTTAATGTAAAAGTCTGTGAAAATGATTTTGTGCCTCTTTGAGATGAACAATAAAGCGACTTTCACTTGCTCAACGCAAGCTTCTAGAGGCACATAACTCTAAAGTAATGAATTTATGTAAAGGGGTGCAGAGCCAGTGGTGGTTTAGTAGGCAAACATTAATGCCTTGAATTAATGCGAGCTGCTATTGGTAGCCAGTGCAAACTGATGAACAAAGGTGTGACATGCGTTCTTTTCGGCTCATTAAAGATTGATCTTGCAGCGGCATTTTGGATTAATTGTAGATGTTTGATAGAACTGGCTGGAAGACCTAGCTCGTATACTAACATGACAGATAGTCATTTTACTAATAGCTACACAGCAGCTGTCTGTCACAACTGAAGACATTATGATCGCCACTGTAACAGGAATCGATAGTGTTGCACGTGGCTGAAGAGAGACACTGCTGGCTGATGTGCTCAGCCTATCGATTGAGACATACAGCAGTACAATTGAGCAGCCCGCACCTGTCGCGCACTCGTCGTGGTGTATGCAACATGTGCACATGTGCACATTCCCTATGCTTCATTGACTTCTGAAGGTCGTACACTGTCGTGTGATGATTTGCTCTAGAATCATGCGATGGTCGTGCAATGTGCTAAGGTCCTACCAATCTTTTTTGCTAGTAGTCATCTGGGCCTCCTCGCTGTTCTGTAGGTCTCCGTAACCCTTTCGCTTCACCTACCGCCCTAGCCGACGTCCTCCTGTTCTCATGTCCCTTTACATAGGTTTTTGATCCGTTTGACTTTTAGCTGTGAGCCTAAGTCTCTCAGCAAGCACCATGTTGTCTAGACAAGCTGGCATCCCCCGTGCGAGGCAGCAGCTTTCGTCGGATCATCAGGATGGAATGAGGTAGAGTTGAGTGTCATTAGCATAGCAGTGGTATGAAAAGCCATGTTTCTGAATGACAGATCCTAGTGATGCCATGCAGACAGAGAAGAGAAGTGGTCCAAGAACTGAGCCCTGAGGCACCCCAGTAGCTAGATGTTGCGACTTGGACACCTCACCTCTCCAAGATACCTTGAAGGACCTATCTGAGAGGTAAGACTCAAACCACTGGCGTGCGGTTCCTGAGATGCCATATTACAATAGGGTTGACAGGAGAATCTGGTGGTTCACCGTATCAAAATCAGCAGACAGATCCAGCAAAATAAGTACAGAAGCTCTGGGGCTTCAACAACTGAAGAGAAAGGCTTTGAGTCGTGGTCGAATGTCCACTTCTGAAGCAGATTGGTTGCTGTCCAGGAGGTTGTTCTATATAGAACACTATAGTAGCACCTTGGCAACCATCCTAAACAGTCTTGTATTATTATGGTATGTTTCTAGAAAAAGCAGTAACATTTTTTTTTCATAATAATGATAAAAATTGTATTATTTTTATTTTATAAACAGTATACCTAAATAAAAACGAATATACACGAATACAAATCCCTTCCGAAAATTAACAGTGGTTTTAAATAATAATTTTTTCTGTAGTAAAACCATGGTTAATTTTCGTAAGGGATGTGTTTTCAGGTTAACAAACAAACAAACAAATAAATAAAGGTACACCTTAAGAGGACACATAGGATGAATAGAGATGCAGTTTTTACTGATTCAGGATTAACAGAACTTTGAAAGTTTCCATGTACTCGTCTAGATCAACTCTGAATAAAGAAAAGAGAGGTTTAGAGACCTTGGTTTGAAATTTAGCTGGCAGGCAACACAAATTAAGTTATATTTTCCTATATTCTCTTTGGAGTAGTCAAGCAATCTAAAGAAAACATCTTTAAAACAGAAAGAAAAATCACTTGCAAAATAAGTTTGAATAGCAACAGCAGAGTTTCAGCATTGGTCCAATTAATTTTTAATATTTAAAAAAAATTATGTACAGCGTAATTAAGACACCCAGCGCTCTAATGCTGCTGTAATGTTGTGGGTTTTACATAATCAGAATTGTGTAATAATTGTCTGATGAATACGCTAACCTAAAAAAAGCCCTCTTTATGAATTATGCTGGCTACCATAGCTATAAATAAAGACTTTAGATGACATGAAACTGTGGTCAATAGCCTTGAGGGGTGCTGTTGTGTCCCCATCAATGTCAAAATCAAACCTACACCCTTGATAATAAGGCATCAAAATATTGTCAAATGTTTGTTCTCAGAAAACTGAGAGAGAAGCCTCTTAAACATAAGCAATCGAATCAGCAAAAATGAACAAGCTAATGCACAAATCCTCGAAACATCATTGAGAAGGTTCCAGAATATAGCAGACATCCCTCTGCTGATGCATTTGAGACATGAGGTCAAACAGACCGCTGGGATTTCTGAAGAATGGGAAACTATTACCTGACTGATTATCTGTGAGCAATGCTCGCTCTCGACAGTGTGCTACTGATGCAGCGGAAGCGCTAGCGGTCATGTGGATTGCCTTTCGGGGGCGATTTGATTTCCGTTTTCCTCAGATAGCCCTCGTTTATCATAGACTGTCTCATAAAGCAATCTGTGAAAGCTCATGATGAAGTCCTCCTTGAGGCGAAGTTGGGGAAACTCGGTTATACTTGCATGCTAATGCTCAAAGAAACACACACACATATTTCTCACAGCGTAATATATTTTGTCCTCTCACTACCTTGACAAACAAACCCAGACTCTGTGTTGAAAAATGACCCTGCGCTACATTTCCCAGAGAACACGAGCAGCTGTATAAGAGCTGTATGATTAATGAGTCGACGTGCTGCACATTTCATTCAGCCTGCACGAGAACATCTGCACAACTGTTGATGTAAAGGCTGTCACGGACTTTACTGCTGAGCAACCGCCGCCTGTTATTCAACAACTCCATCTGCTAACAGAAATGTACTTTAAATTTCATTTCAACCAGAATGGAACTGAGACTGTTTGTGTTTATCATAAAAGTATATTGCAACACAATAATGACTATGAGTAAAGTTTGTAAACAAACTTTGATGTTGGCTTGTCAAGGCCATAAGAGAATAAGAGATAACATGCAAAATATGCAGAGGTGGGTCGCCAGGACTGGAATTGAGAACCACTGATTTAGCATGTTTCTAGGACATTTTATCATGTTGCTAGCATGCTTAGCATATTGATATCATGATTTAACACATTGTTTGCATATTTTAACATGTTGCTAAATGGTTTAACAACAGTATTAGCAAGTTTAGCATGGTTCGTTGCATGCTGATATGCAAATTTTTTTTGAACTTTTGGCACATTGTTAGCATGATTAACATGTTGTTAGCATGTTGCTAACATGATTAGCATGCTGTTAGCATTTCAGTTAGCCTAATTATGTCATAAATCCTAAAGTATAGCAGAGCTGAAGAGGTTAAGCTGTTCTGAGTGTCTTTAATGTGTTGCTATGCAGTTCTGAGTGTTTTTAGTGTGTTGCTGTGCTGTTTTGAGTGTTTTCACTGTGTTGTTATGTTATTGCTATGCTGCTCAGTGTTTTTTTGCGTTGCTATTCTGATCTGAGTGTTTTCAGTGTGTTGCTGTGCTGTTGCTATGCTGTTCCAAGTGTACATAGTGCATTGCTGTGCTGTTGCTATGCTGTTGGCTGTGTTAGTGGGTTGCTGTGCTGCTGCTATGCTGTTCCAAGTGTATATAGTGCATTGCTGTGCTGTTGCTATGCTGTTCTGAGTGTTTTAGTGGGTTGCTGTGCTGTAGCTAAGCTGTTCGATTGTTTTAGTTGGCGTTGCTAGCGGTTTAAGTTGTTCGGAGTGGTTTATATGGGGTTTGCTATGTGTGCTATGGCAAGTCTGAGTGTTTTAGTGGGTTGCTGTGCTGTTGCTATGCTGTTCCAAGTGTATATAGTGCATTGCTGTGCTGTTGCTATGCTGTTCTGAGTGTTTTAGTGGGTTGCTGTGCTGCTGCTATGCTGTTCCAAGTGTATATAGTGCATTGCTGTGCTGTTGCTATGCTGTTCCAAGTGTATATAGTGCATTGCTGTGCTGTTGCTATGCTGTTCTGAGTGTTTTTAGTGGGTTGCTATGCTGTGTTTAAGTTGTTCTGAGTGTTTATAGTGGGTTGCTATGCTGTTGCTATGCAGTTCCAAGTGTATATAGTGCATTGCTGTGCTGTCGCTATGCTGTTCCAAGTGTATATAGTGCATTGCTGTGCTGTTGCTATGCTGTTCTGAGTGTTTTTAGTGGGTTGCTATGCTGTGTTTAAGCTGTTCTGAGTGTTTTTAGTGGGTTGCTATGCTGTGTTTAAGTTGTTCTGAGTGTTTTTAGTGGGTTGCTATGCTGTGTTTAAGCTGTTCTGAGTGTTTTTAGTGGGTTGCTATGTTGTGTTTAAGCTGTTCTGAGTGTTTTTAGTGGGTTGCTATGCTGTGTTTAAGTTGTTCTGAGTGTTTATAGTGGGTTGCTATGTTATGTTTAAGCTGTTCTGAGTGTTTTTAGTGGGTTGCTATGTAATGTTTAAGCTGTTCTGAGTGTTTTTCGTGGTGCTATGCTAGTGTTTAAGTTGTTATGAGGTGTATAGTGGGGTTGCTGTGCTGCTGCTATGCGTTACAAAGGGGATTAGTGCTTGCTGTGCTGTTGCTATTGCTGTCAGTGTATATAGTGCATTGCTGTGCTGTTGCTATGCTGTTCTGAGTGTTTTTTAGTGGCCTGCTATGCTGTTTGAAGTGTTATGAATGTTTTAGGGGTTGATGCTGTGTTTAAGCTGTTCTGAGGGTTTATAGTGGGTGCCTATGTGGTGTTAAGTTGATTATGAGTGTTATAGTGGGTGCATGCTGTTTGCTATGCAGTTCTGAGTGTTTAGTGGGTTGCTGTGCTGCGGCTATGCTGTTCCAAGGTAATATAGTGCAATTGCTGTGGGCTCGTGAGATGCGGTTCGAGTGCTTTTAGGGGGTGGCTGTGCCGTGCGAAGCTGTTCTGGAGGTTTTAGGGGGTTGCTATGACTGTGTTTAAGTTGTTCTGACGTTTATAAGTGGGTTGCTATGCTGGGTATTGCAGTTCTGAGTGTTTAGTGGGTTGCGGTGCTGACTGCTAGGCTGTTAAAAGTGTATAAGAGTGCTTGCTGGTGCGTGCTATGCTGTTGACAAGTGTCTGCTTATAGTGCATGCGGTGTTGCTATGCTGTTCTGAGTGTTTTTAGTGGGTTGCTGTGCTGTTGCTATGCTGTTCTGAGTGTTTTTAGTGGGTTGCTATGCTGTGTTTAAGCTGTTCTGAGTGTTTATAGTGGGTTGCTATGCTGCTGCTATGCTGTTATGAGGTTTTAGTGGGTTGATCTGTTATGTTTAAGTCTGTTCGAGTGTGTATAGTGGGTGGCTATGCTTGTTTGCATGCAGTCTGAGTGTGTTAGTGGGGTGCTGTGGTGCGCTATGCGGTTCCAAGTGTATATAGGCATTGCTGTGCTGCTTTGCTATGCTGTTCCAAGTGTAATAGTGCCATGGAGGGGCTGTTGCCTATGATGTTAGGAGGTTTTTAGGTGGGTTGCTATTCTGTGTTTTAAGCGTTGAGTGTTTCAGTGGGGTGCTATGTTATGTTTAGCTGTTCTGAATGTTTTGTGGGTGCTATGTTTGTGTTTAATGTTCTGGAGTGGTTTTTAGTGTATTCCTATGCTGTTGCTTTGCTGTTCTGAGTGTTTTTAGTGTTGCTATGCTGTTGCTAAGCTGTTCTTAGTGTTTTTAGTGGGTTGCTATGCTGTGTTTAAGTTGTTCTGAGTGTTTATAGTGGGTTGCTATGTTATGTTTAAGCTGTTCTGAGTGTTTTTAGTGGGTTGCTATGCTGTGTTTAAGCTGTTCTGAATGTTTTTAGTGGGTTGCAGTTATGTTTAAGCTTTCTGGAGTGGTTTATGGATTGCATTGTTATGTGAAGCTGGTCTGAGTGTTTTTAGTGGGCGTCGATGCTGTGTTTACGTTGTTCTGAGTGTTTAGGGGTTGCTATGTGCTGCTGCTGAGGCTGATTCCAAGTTTACCTAGTGCAGTGTGCTGTTCTATGCTGTTCCAAGTGTTAGTAGTGCAGTGCTGTGCTGTTGCGATGCTGTGTTCTGATTGGTTTTAGGGGTGGCTATGACTGGTTTAAGCGGTTCGGAGTGTTTAGTGGGTCTATGTATGTTTCAGCTGTCTGAAGGTTTAGTGGGTTTGGCTTGCTGTGTTAAGTGTTCTAAGGTGTGTAGTGGGGTGATATGCTGTTGTATGCAGTTCTGAAGTGTTTAGTGGGTTGCTGTGCTGAGGCTATGCTGTTCAATGTGTAAATAGTGCATTGATTGCGTGCTATGCGGGTCTGAGTGTTTTTAGTGGGTTGCTATGTTATGGTTATGCTGTTCTGAGTGTTTTTAGTGGGTTGCTATGCTGTGTTTAAGTTGTTCTGAGTGTTTTTAGTGGGTTGCTATGCGATGGTTAAGGTGTTCTGAGTGTTTTAGTGGGTTGCTGTGCTGCTGCTATGCTGTTCCAAGTGTATATAGTGCATTGCTGTGCTGCTGCTATGCTGTTCCAAGTGTGTATAGTGCATTGCTGTGCTGTTGCTATGCTGTTCTGAGTGTTTTAGGCGGTTTGCTGTGCTTTTTGCCCTAAGCTGTTTGAAGCTGTTCTTGGTTTTTAGTGTGTTGCTATGTGGTTGCTAAAGTGTTCTGAGTGTTTTTAGTGTGTTGCTGTGCTGTTGCTATGCTGTTCCAAGTGTATATAGTGCATTGCTGTGCTGTTGCTATGCTGTTCCAAGTGTATATAGTGCATTGCTGTGCTGTTGCTATGCTGTTCTGAGTGTTTTTAGTGGGTTGCTATGCTGTGTTTAAGCTGTTCTGAATGTTTTTAGTGGGTTGCTATGCTGTTGCTATGCAGTTCTGAGTGTTTTAGTGGGTTGCTGTGCTGTAGCTAAGCTGTTCTGAGTGTTTTTAGTGGGTTGCTATGTTATGTTTAAGCTGTTCTGAATGTTTTTAGTGGGTTGCTATGCTGTGTTTAAGTTGTTCTGAATGTTTTTAGTGGGTTGCTATGCTGTTGCTATGCAGTTCTGAGTGTTTTAGTGGGTTGCTGTGCTGCTGCTATGCTGTTCCAAGTGTATATAGTGCATTGCTGTGCTGCTGCTATGCTGTTCCAAGTGTATATAGTGCATTGCTGTGCTGTTGCTATGCTGTGTATGAGTGGTTTTTAGGGGTTGCTATGCTGTTGTTTAAGGATGTTATGGAGTGTTTTAGTGGGTGCTAGTTATTTTAAGCTGTTCTGAATGTTTGTAGTGGGTTGCTAATGTTGTGTTAAGCTGTTCTGAGGTTTTAGTGGGTGCCATGCTGTGTTAGTTGTTCTGGTTGTTTGTAGGGGGTGGCGTTGTTAGGTTTAAGCTGTTCTGAGTGTTTAGTGGGTTGTATGGCTGTGTAAGCTGGTCTGAGGTTTTTAGGGGTTGCATGCGGTGTTTAAGCTGGTTGAGTGTTTTTAGTGGGATTGCTATGCTGTGTTTAAAGCTGTTCTGGAGTGTTTTTAGTGGGTGCTTTAGTGGCGTTTGATATGTTAGGGTTAAGCTGTTCTGAGTGTTTTTAGTGGGTTGCTATGCTGTGTTTAAGCTGTTCTGAGTGTTTTTAGTGGGTTGCTATGCTGTTGCGATGCAGTTCTGAGTGTTTTAGTGGGTTGCTGTGCTGCTGCTATGCTGTTCCAAGTGTATATAGTGCATTGCTGTGCTGCTGCTATGCTGTTCCAAGTGTATATAGTGCATTGCTGTGCTGTTGCTATGCTGTTCTGAGTGTTTTTAGTGGGTTGCTATGCTGTTGCTATGCAGTTCTGAGTGTATATAGTGCATTGCTGTGCTGTTGCTATGCTGTTCCAAGTGTATATAGTGCATTGATGTGCTGTTGCTATGCTGTTCTGAGTGTTTATAGTGGGTTGCTATGCTGTTGCTAAGCTGTTCTTAGTGTTTTTAGTGGGTTGCTATGTTGTGTTTAAGCTGTTCTGAGTGATTTTAGTGGGTTGCTATGCTGTTGCTTTGCAGTTCTGAGTGTTTTTAGTGTGTTGCTGTGCTGTTGCTAAGCTGTTCTGCGTGTTTTTATTTTTTTTCCTTTGTTTTTGGGCCTAATTTTTTTTTTGGCTGTAGCTAAGCCGTTTTGGGTGTTTTTAGTGGGTTGCTATGCTGTTGCTATGCTTTTCTGAGTGGTTATTAGTGGGTTGCTATGCTCTTCTGAGTGTTTTTATTGTGTTGTTATGTTATCGCTATGCTCGTCAGAGTGTTTTCGTGCATTGCTATGCTGTTCTGAGTCTTTTTTATTGTGTTGCTGTGCTGTTGCTATACTGTTCTGTTCACTCAATTTGTGGCTGGATAAACACCACGATGGTGTTTATATTTTCAAAATATCTTTAATATGACCTGACATTACCTTCTCATGGATGCAAAACTCCTGGGAGACATTTTCACCATTTCCACATGGAAAGGAACATAAAAGAGGAGCCATCACATGAGCAGGACACGCAAACGGATGAAAATATGCTCAACAGATGGAAAAAGGCAAAAACTTGTAAAACCGACTGGGAACTGACAGTGTCCCACGGAGCCATTCACTGCATCTGAACTTCAAAGAAGCATCTGGATCGGCCCAAACCTCCTCTGAGAGAGACGTCCTCTGTAGACGCTGACTTATTACACCGTTTCAGTGTCCAACGTCATGTCCAATGTCAAAAATAAAACACAGTTTACCAGGGAATGAATCTAGTTGTAATGAGGATGTCGCATCAGGTCAATCTCATGAAGCCTGTCAGGAACACGTTCAAGGTTGTATTTCAACCCAAGAATAAAGAATAAAAATAATAAATCATATTTTGCATAAATTAAATCTAAAATATATAACAGTTAATCATATTTTCTCCCAAATTGTCATTATTGTAGTGCGAAAAATTTTATTTAATGCAACGGAAAAAAAATAATTAGTTCCAGGCCACTTGTCATGCGCTTCCAGAGCAGTTTTGGTTTCCCCCAAAAATAGCAAATCTGAAGTGTTCATAATCTCAGAGCTTATCACTGCTCCACTGAAGTTAGACGATTGTCTGGTTGATCAAGCAGCGCCGGTAACCTAGTTTATCATCTCATGCGGCCCGCAGGGTTGATCCGCTCCAGGTGCCACTCAGCGATAGGATTCTGTCAGAGGAGCTTCTGTTTGGCCTCAGATAGCGAAATTAAACAGAACATGTGTTTACATGACGTTTCTGCCTGTCAATCACAGTAATGAAACCTGAATCTCATTTTCTATAATGCACTAATTTTCTACAGTATATTTCTGATTTCTGATACTGTTTTATGCTGGTTGTTTATATTACTTTGCTGGTTTTTGATGGTGTTAGAGTCGACATGAAATCAAAAATATCCTTAAGGCACATTTCTGCTCTCAATCGTGCCTGCATTATTTCATCATTGCATGTTATTCTGAATTTGAAAAGAAAACAAACAAAAAAGAAGTTTGTATTCATAATATTTCATCAACTTGCAGCAACTTGCTCTGCCTCTGAAACAACTTTCATTTTCAGTTGATTTCATAAATGTGACTCTGGAGCACAAAACCAGTCATAAGGGTCAATTTGATGAAATTGAGATTTATGCATCATCTGAATAAATAGCTTTGCATTGATGTATGGTTTGTTAGGATAGGACAATATTTAGCTGAGATGCAACTATATGAAAATCTGGAATCTGAGGGTGCAACAAAATCTAAATATTGAGAAAATCATCTTTAAAGTTGTTCAAATGAAGTTCTTAGCGATGCATATTACTAATCAAAGATTAAGTTTTGATATTTACGGTAGGACATTTACTAAATATCTTCATAGAACATGATCTTTACTTAATATCCTAATGATTTTTGGCACAAAAGAGAAATGTATAATTGTGACCCATACAATTTATTGTTGGCTATTGCTACACATTCCCCCACGACTTAAGACCAGACAAATTCCCAGCTAACAGGGAGCTTTCTCAGCACTTTGGCTAGAGTTCTGTCAATTTATGAACAAACGTTCTTATAGTTCCAGTTATCTGGTTTTTATTCAGTCTTTAATTAAAGTTTCTGGAAAAACTGTTTTGTTATAGCTGTTCAGTAAGTAAGTAAATAACATGCGGAGAAAATAAAAATATCACGTTTCCTGTTAGGTCTCTAAATAACGGGTAGATCATTTTGGAACATTTCTCAGAAAGTTCTAGAAAGGTTCTCCCAAAGTTCTAAGCAAAAAACTGTTACCTCCAGTAACATTTGTATTGATCGGCCAAGGGAGCGTTATTTATCTCAGAATTGTGAGTACAGAACATGCTGTTTTTCGGGGATAATTCCGTGGTCACGAACGTTTTTTCTGGCACATTATAGCTTTTAAGTTAAGTTTTTAAACGCTAATTACTAGATTCACAGTGTTTCGAGAGCATTCACAAGTAGTAGGACTATTTCCATAATATTTGCAAAATGATAAAGGTAGTTATCACGTTCCAGAAATAAAAAAATCCTGATGATTTACTCACCTCCATGTCGTCCAAGATGTTCATGTCTTTCTTTCTTCAGTCGCAAAGAAATTAAGGTTTTTGAGGAAAACATTCCAGGATTTTTCTCCATATAATAGACTTCAATGGGGACCTGAAAGAGGTCTAATTTGCAGTTTCAATGCAGCTTCAAAGAGCTCTACACGATCCCAGCCTTGGGATAAGAGTCTTATCTAGCCAATCCATCTGTCATTTTCTTAAAAAAAATAAATAAATTGATATACTTTTTAACCACAAATCATTATAGGAACATTCCTTTAATGTTGTATCTAATGCTCACATAACCAATAAAAAATATTAAACATTTTTAAACATTTACACTCTTTGAACGTTCAGAGAACATTATGAAATAACGGGAACATTAGCAAAATGTTCTTGGTATATATTTTTGTTAGCTAGGCTTATTTTACAACCACCTTTATATTAGAGACACTTTTGATCATCCAATCAGTTTCTCATGGAGAAAATTAAGTCCTGTACTACATTTTTGTCTTTATTGACCCGTTACACTCACTTGCTTAATGCTGACGTATATTCACAATGTTTCCAGAATATTTTATTTGTATTGTCATGAAATTTGCATCGTCACAAACTACAGTTTGATATGGATCGTATTTGAAATATGCAAACTGCACATCATGTTTTGTTTTTAATAGAATGTTTTTAAAACATTATACTGTAACCTAGCTGCAACACTGTAAACTATTGTGAAAGCATTTGTGCTTGCCGGAACGAGCGATTAGCTGTAACTATGCTTGTTTAAACAAAAGTTATCAGATGCTTGAGAGGCGCAGAAGCAGGTTAGCATGTCAGAGCGATGCACACGGTGGCCCCACAGCCACGTAAGCTGATGAAAGGTTGAGTCAAATTCTCTGAACCGTTAAACAGAATTACAACCCATGTCGTTCAGAGGAATGGCCGACAGGAGCTTTGATTTGCACCGGGCCCAGGAAAGAATTTCAGGGGAGAGATTGGACGAATTAAGCTGCCATATAAAGCAACATGAGAGCTCGGGCTTCAGCGATGTGTGTGTGAACATTTGAAGGAAATCAGAGGGCAATGATATGTTAAACAGGGTTTTACAGTGTAATCCACCTCTGCATGATGTTGTCAAAGAGTGAACATGAGGAGACGATTAGCAGGGTGGCTAAATCGTGTGAGGATGGAAAACGCAAAGGAATGTTTTTCCCATCCATTGCTGTGTAAACTCAAAACTGTGTCTTGTCAAATTACAGGCTACTCATACTTTTAAGTAAGTGTGTGTGTGTATATATAAATATATATATATATATATATATATATATATAATATAATATACACTGAACAAAATTATAAACGCAACAATTTTGTTTTTGCCCCCATTTTTCATGATCTGAACTCAAAGATCAAGACTTTTTTATGTACACAAAAGGCCTATTTCTCTAAAATATTGTGCACAAATCTGTCTAAATCTGTGTTAGTGAGCACTTCTCTTTTGCCGAGATAATCCATCCACCTCACCGGTGTGGCATATCAAGATGCTGATTAAACAGCATGATTATTGCACAGGAGTGCCTTAGGCTGGCCACAATAAAAATGCCACTTTTTTCATATCAACTTCAATTTGGAACATAACTTCTTTAGACTAAGGCCTTTATTTTATACCAATTTTAAGAGTAAAACCTTTTAGGTAAAATATTTATTATATATCTAAAATGGTTATATGCTTTGTCTTTACATAACTCTATAACTTTTTGATCCTTTATTTTTTTTTTTTATTATCCCACTTTTTTTGCAAACAATCCTGCTGATTTTCCTCTTTAAAAAGAGACCAACCTTAGGTCTGTATTCCAAAGTGTTCATAAATTACAATAATTTAAGTTTGGCTAGTGCACTTTCATGCCTATTTTAAAAATGGGGGGGGGGCAGGTTGGGGTTAAATAAGAAGCCATCCTCTGGGAAATATGCTGTGAAACCTAAATTAAACATTCAGAGCTGGCTTTGGTGCCGACCCCCCCCCCTCATAAAATCTTATATCAACAATTAGCTTAATTTGAATATGAAGCTCAGCGCTGCAGAGAAAGATGGATTCCAGACGGAGAGTACTGTTGAGAGTAAGCTCTTGGAATATTATTCCCGGGAAGAAGGGCAGATATGTAAACATGCTTTGGTGCTTATAACACATTTCCAGCTGTGGCTGTGTGGCCTTATTCACACTGCTGGCAGCTTCCCGTCTGCATTGTTTAGATGAGTTCCACACAGAGGTAATTCTGAACCCCCTCCCATCCGCAAATGTCTGAGATGTTATGTAATTCCCTCTTAGCCTCACTTCAAAGAAAGGCAGAAATACATTTTGAAATACATATTCCGTAGAATTAAAATCCAAACTTTTATTTTTTTTAAAGAGTCAAGTTTTGAGGAATTTGACGCAAGTCTTACAAATACACACACGTCACATCTCAAACTTAACAAGGCATTCAGATGTATGTGTGCTTTCAAATCAAACGTTTACAATGTTTTAAAAAGCACAAATGGAATTGTTTATTCTAAATGTTGGTTCAAAGGAGCAATGTGCATTATTTAAGCTAAGACTGACCAAATTTAAAAAAAGTTTATTTTCATGCATTGGTCAATCTTGAAAATGTTGTATTTTTTCAGACTAGTGGAAAGAAAACGTGTAAAATACACATTTAAGTGTTCATTTTATTGTGCTTTATCTATTTGCGTCGATATATTTCACTTACAGTACATGTCTTTAATGGCAGTTTTCTCAAAATTACGTTGTTTCAGCGGCACTTACATACACCAAAATGTACAGTGTTATTCCTGTCTATATTCTGAAGGTTTTTATAGAGGGGTTCGTTCATATATCATTCGCCTGGTTTTATACATGTATTTTTCTCTGGCTGTTGTCAATATTTTCTGATTTTGTGGAGTGATAAAAAGAGATATCCAAGATCCCCCTCAGTAAAAACCTTTAACTTTAATATGTCAACAAAATGAGACCAGAATTTTGAAACTGGCTTGATCTAATGTTCAGTTTTACACCGCAAATGTTTGCATTTTCCCCTTTTTTTTTACTAAATTCACCTTGGGTGTCTTGCCTTAAAAGGTACACAGACTTCAGAAAGCTTTTGATCTCCATTTAAACCCACTAAATGTCTCACGGCACTTCTAGACACATTAATCTTTATGGAATTAAGCTAATCTTGATGTTTATTTGAATAATTCGTAATGTTGGAATCTGTCAGTGAGAGGCTTCTAGCTGTGATCATCCCGTGTTTCTGTTTTGATAATCAGAAGCTTCTGGCTCTGGAAGTGGAATAATTTCTTCGCCAAAAGGAACACGGCTCATTTTAACAAAACCCAGAGAGGCAACATAAGCAAAGTTACACATCTGCTGTTCAAAGACCTTGTCAAAGGTGATCATTTGTTTCATTTCTCTCTTCATATGCACATTTTTGCACAAATAGTTTGCTCAGCAAAGAAAATGTTTTAGTTGACAGGAGTTCAGCATAATTTTTCCTTTAAGAACATTCACCTTGGTTTATTAGATGTTAGCAGGATAAAAACATTGCATGACTGACTGTCGATAATAACTGTGGAATAATCTTTTTACCAGCATGATGGTGTAGTTATGACATCGACCAGCAGGGGCTAAGAACTTCACATCTTAAACTCCAATCTGCTTTGAGATGAGTTGAAAACGAACACCCACAGATGCTAGCGAATAGTTATTTCTGTCAGCATGAATCAAATGAGATGAAATGATGGAGAAAGATGATCTCGAGACTTTGCAGAGCCTGAAAAAACATGGCAGAAGCTGCTCTAAAGTTTCCACAGAAGCCGCAGCTGCAGAGATGTTAAACGTTGAAAACGGAAGAGTCATATAAGAACACAGGGAACGTTCTCAGAACGTTCTGGAAAGGTTCTCTCAAAGTTATAAACAAAAAAGTTCCTCCAGTAACATTAACAGAATGTTCGTTCAAATGTATCTGCTCTTTACTAATGTTCTCAAAATGTGCGCGCAAAAATGTTATTCATACATCATTAATGGAACATTTCTTTCGAAACGTTTTAGTTGACGCGCATCTAATATTTTTTAAATGTTACTACTTCAAAAGTAACATTCACGTAATGTTGGATAAAATGGAATGTTCTCTTAACGTTCACATAATCAAGAAGAAAAAAACGTTTTACGTTAAGACAACATTCCGAAATAACTTAATGGGAACATTAGCAAAATGTTCTGGCAAGGTTCTCTCAAAGATATAAGGGCCTTTCGCACCGCTTTAGTTCCAGAACTAAATGTACGGTACTAAAGTACTGGGACGATTTTGCGCGAACTATTTCCCAGTACCATTTAAAGGGTTGCATTCGCACCGACAGTGTGTACTAGGAACCGGTCGACAGCGACGTCATTTGTGCGCGGCGTTCAACAACAGAAACAAAGAAGAACAACGTTAACAACAGGAGGATGGAGGACGCTGTGATCGGAGCTGTGATTTTGTTGTCTCGAGGGTTTCACAATAATGGACATGGAAAGTCGACGTATACATAAAGCGATTGAAAGAACGGAAAGGAGGACTAAGAATCTCCAACGACAACTGGCAGTGCTACATTTGCTACAAGTGCCTGCACTTCAGCGTCCGTCCATCTATCGCTGTTCTCCATACTAGTGAAATAAGTTGACATGCTTACAGTATGTTTACACAGCGTTTTAAATCATGGCGGGTGAGGGCGTTTTCGTACGCGTTTGGCCAATCAATGTCTACTTACGTCACGATTAGTACCAGTTGTGCTGGTTAGACCCGGCTCCGGAGTAGGAGCTAATTTGGTTCTCGAAAAAGGCAGTCCCGTACTAAAATCGCTCCCAGTTCCGGCGGTGCGAACACGCCGAAAAGTGGGTAGTTCCACAATTAGTTCTGGTGCTATGAAAAGGTTCCTGCGGTGCGAAAGGCCCTATAAACAAAAATGTTCTTCCGGTCATGTTACTAGAAAGCTTTTAACATTTTAAATTATGTTCTCAAAATCTTATTTATACATCGTTTATGGAACATTTTTTAATTACATGTTTACAAAAAGATGGACATTTGCGTACAATTTTTTTTTTTTATGCTACAATGATTCAGAATGTTCAGAGAACATTCCAAAATACCATTCTCATAATGTTTGCATAACCAAGAAAAAACATTGAAAAACTGGACGTTTTGAACATTCAAAAATAATGTTTTCATAACCTAATGGGAACATTAGCAAAATGTTATTAAAACATATTTTTGTTAGCTGGGATGGTACAGTAATGGTGTCAGATGGTAATACTATGGTACTTTAATATAAGTATTGTCACTGAATGATTACCATATTTATATGGGATTTATATTCAAAGGATCAAATAAAACCATAGTATTAACAAACATATCGAAACAATAATAATAAACAATTATAACAAAATTAACCTTTTGCATTTTGCTGCACTGTGACTCTGGGCCCTGAATGTTGCTTTAATATCTAAACGAGTCATTATAAATGTTTCTAATATCTTAAATCTCCAATATTAAAAACGCCTAAAGCACCAGAGACAACGGAAGGAATAATCCCATTGTTCACGAGTGAAAATACTTTGTAGTTCACCTTTGAACGTCTGTTTTTCCACCGTATCTGCTTCCTCGATATATCCATTTCACAGATTTGTGAAAAATTGAAGAGGTCAAAGTGACCTCTCGACCTCAGTGTGGCTTCAGGAAGTGACCCCTGTGTGTGAGATGAAGTTGGGAGACCTTGAAAACACCAATAGTCTTGTTTTACGTGGCTCTCGGGAGCTGCTGCGGAAGAGTGTTTTATACAAGCCATGAATCTTCAGGGATTAGATCTGGGTGTTTAGGTGTGGGTGTCATGGGTACAGAGCTAAAAGTTTGTAAAAGATGATTGTGCAACATTTTCCAACTTCCTATACTCGGACAAGCTTCATTGAACTCTAGAGAAAAACAGATTTAACAAGCCTGAAGTGGCTTAGTTTGGTCTAACTTAGTTTAACCGGCCAACTGAAGTGCCCCAAACCTCTCTAAAACATCCAAACCGACTGGCTTAATCAGATCAACCTGATTGAGGTTGAGACCAGCTAGACACTTTAGGCTGCTTTAAGAGGGTTTCTTTTTTACCACAAAAGATCAACATCAACACAACACCACAAGACTTTCTTCTACTTCAGAAAAGGTTGCCACAGTCTAAAGAAGATGATACACTAGAAATGTCCCCTTTGAAAAGACTATAGTTTAAACTTTTACATTGCCATTTAAATGTTTGAGTTTGGTAAGATTGTTTTAATGTGTTTGAAGGACCGTCCCTTCGCTTAGCAACAAAGGCTACATTTAATCATCAAAAATACAGTAAAACCAGTCAAATTGTGAAATATTATTACAGCGTTTTCTATTGTAATATATTTTAAGATGTAATTTATTCCTTTGCTGACAAAGTTTAATTTTCAGCTGCCATTACTCCAGCATTCAGTGTCTGGAGTATATGGAAAATTGCTAAATATAATGGTATTTCATTAAATATTAATTTATATATTTTTATATTTTGTTGTTTGTTTTAGCATAACTCTAACAAATATAATGGAAAAGAAAGATATACAAATATACTTAAAGGGATAGTTCTACTCTCGCGTGAACACACGTCGAAGACTGCCACGGAAGACAAGAAATTGTTGCATAAAGTCGTTATTTTTGTATTCTTTGCGCACAAAAATATTGCCGTAGCTTCATAAAATTACAGCTGAGCCACACCAGTGAGTAGGCCTAATTAATGACAGAAATGTTTGGGTGAACTATCCCTTTAAATCAATGTTAAAAACTTATAGAAAAGTTCCGGGTTCAATACAAGATAAGATGAATCTTGAATGAATCAAAGACTTTAAAATGGCACTTCATCTCAATGTTTTTATTTGTTGTCCTTATTTTTTTGGCACTTCATGGACCGAAACCAAAAGATTGCACATAACAATTAAATAATATGTCTGGCAACAGTGCAAAAACATGTTCACATTACGAAAACACTTCAAAAGACTGAAAACAGCCAATCCAAGGACTCTATAACGTCTATAATATTTAATACTCGTCCACTTGGATGAACACAGTTTGAAATCTTGGGCGCAGAGTTTTGTAGTCAGATTGTTTGAGCCAATCAGCTGAGCTGTAAACACCATGTGACTAACGACTCTGTAGTAACAAAGACTATAGAATACCCACGACGTGTCACTCCTACAGTTTTGAATGGGGAAAAATCAAGCGGCAACCTCCCGCTCTCTCTCGTGAAGCCAACACGGAAGTGACTTCAACTTAAATTCATCGACTGGCCGCTAGAGGCGGGCTGCAAAAGGGACTCATAGACTCCTCATGTTAAAATGCCCAACTTTACAGCAGAAAAAAACATGTTTACAGCCCTGGTACAAAAAGTGGTTTTGGTCTATATAGCTAATTTTTCCCTTCATGACAACTGTGAGGGGGGTGAATGTTTTTATAACTCATCCGTTTAAATTATATTAAGTCTTAAAGTTCTGCATAATTAAGGGCGTGGCCACTTGAGTGACAGGTGGATTGCCGCTGCTGTCATCACCGTCGAGCTAGGTGGGCGTGGTTTCAGCAACCAGCTCCCGCCTCTTTGCCCATCTTCGATTATTCGGGAGTGACGTGTGGTCAAGATGGCGACGGCCCGCTCCACCCACTTTGAGCTTCAAAAACACTCCTCGGAAACCTACAAGTGACGTCACGGACACTACGTCCATGTTTTTATACAGTCTATTGGACAAATGCAACACTCAATATGGCCGCTCTATCGAACGAAGCCCCGCCTTCTGAGCAAAAGAGCCAATTGCTAATCGGTAAAACCAGCGCGTCACTGCAGCTGCCGTTAGAAGCATAGATAGATAGATAGATACATACATATCTATGGTTAGAAGTTCGTAGAAGAGGCGTTTCAAAGATGGCCACCGAGTGACATGACTTGCCTTAAAGGGACTTTGGTAGTAAATAAATGACGTCATGACAACATTGATTGGCTGATGAATACAATCGCACACAACACTGTGAGTTCAGCACCCACGGCACAAAACAGAAATAACAGGAGTAATTCTCGCACATTCAGTTCGTTTAACTCAAATGACAAACTTAAAAATGCACTCAAAAGCACCGTTTGTGACTCCAAAAGCAGCACAGCATGCTACGAAAACATCAGACAAAGTCCTTATGCTAGCAATTGATGCAAGAGTCACTCCTAAACCTACTGTAAATAAAAACTCTGTTGTGATTTTTCTGTTTCTTCTATTTCTTGACTTGTGCACTGGGAAATACTTTATGAAGACAGCCGCAACTGTGGAGCACAGAGCCAAATTTAGTGCAAAAGCATCATGTGGACTCAAAGCATTTCTTAAAGATGCCATAAAAGCCACAAGGCCAGCTAAAGTTGCCACAAAAATTAACATTTTGTGTTTCCGTTCGGTAGCCAGATCAACTACTATCAGTGAAATGATCAAACTCCATCCGACCACTCCTAAAGTGCCACGGATTTCAGATGAGACCTGATTTTCTCCAAGTTTGGCATCTATTTCACTTAGTCTTTTCAAAAGCTCCAGCCTTTCTAACTGTAACTGTTGTGACTCGTTCAATGCTGAGTAAAATCTGTGATGGTTGAGCCATGAACAAATAATATTTGTAAGTTTCATACTGTCAGTTTTATTTTTATTAGCAGTTTAAGCTCCGGATGAGAACATCTGATCTGCACTTCAGGTTAAAATCACAACAGCAACACGATTTGAATGATTTCCTGTAAAACTCTAGTTTGTCTGCAGAGGAAGTAAGTGGATATTTAGCAGACGTCTTTATCCAGAGCGACTGCAGACTGTTACAGCGAGTGTCTTTGTTCATTTGTCCAGCTGATGTTTTAGTAGATGGTTCCAGATGTTCCAATGTAAAATCTTGAAGAATTTCAACTCAGTTGGTTAAAGATTAAGAGTCATTAGTTGGTTTGAGACATCTGGTTATACATTTTTTTTTTATATATAAAAGTGTTTTTCAAAAATGCATATAAATGCATAACAGGAGAATTCAGAAATTTCAGTTTTATTTATGTAAAATTATGCAAAATTATGTCAAGTGTCAAAATGTTTTTAATTTGTGTATGTACATACTGTACATAAAATTCAAACTATGAAACTTGCCATTTTATTCCAGTAAAAAAAATGTAAAATATCACCACAGAATGCTTATAAACACAGTATCTAATTTGCAATGTGTTAGCAGTAAATGTTCAAGATTTTCCTGTGATGTCTGGTATACCTGTTGTGAAACGCTCGTTAATAAACAAATTAAATAAACTAGTGTGTTGTGTTGTAAGAGATAGTATTTCCTGAAAGTACACAGTGCCAAAAGTACCCATAGTTGAAGAAAATGTTTGAAATATTAACATAACCCCAAAATCGATATCAGCATTAACTTATGATCCAAAATCGCTGTCTCTTTTGATTTAGTCACTATTATCGGCTTCAAATTACTGTTAAAATATAATGAAGTAATATACTGTATAAAAATGAAATGAAAGAACCAATAAATACACAACAGCATGGAAAAATCAGGAAAAAAATAACAAGTTTCACAGAATCACTCTTTAGAAGGAAATACATTTTTGTAAATGCTAATATTAGCAGAAATATTGTCATCTTCACTCCAAACAGAGCAAATACAGTCACAAACCCCATCGAGAGCGTCACTCCAACGAAACAAAACAGGAATAACTTGAGTGCAAAAATGAGTGTTGTACGAGCTTGCATTTGATCTGGTATAATGGAGTAAATAGTGTATAAATGAGCCCCGAATGTGACCCCGGGGGCAGCATGGCACGCTATGAGCACATCTGACCACGTCTGTACACTGACAGCTGTTCCTACAGTCAGTCCTAGACCTGCTATGAACACTATACTGGGAAATGTAAAGATCATGACTAAAAACATTATGATTTGGTGTCCGTGTCGTGAATTTGCGAAGTCGTTATATGCAGCGGCTACTGTGAAAGTTGAGGATACGATCAAACTTAAAGGAACAGCAACATCTGGATTGAGCATCTCTCTTAAAGCGACGGTAAAAATAACAAGCACGAACAGTATTTCTGCAAAATGAAAATGTTCATGTCTTACTTTAATGAAAATAAAAGCAGTGTTCAGAAAAATTAGCAAAATCCATCGTGCAGTTCCTGCTGAATTGTTATGTTTTTCAGAGAGCATCTGAATTTCTTCATGCACATCTTGACTGGCCTCTTCTGTTTCTAACTCTTGAGTCACTACTGAGTAAAATCTGTGATCATTGAGCTGTACTAACTTGTCTATTTGTGCTACGAGAGCTGCTCTTCGAGCAGGTTTTGGTTCAGAGTCTCTTATGATGTGAAATCTTCCTCCACATGCGTTGATCATTTCTCCAGCAATCCCTCTGGAGGCTCCTGTGAATCGTTCCTGGTGATTTTGCAGCAGAAGAACAATGCAGTGCTGCAGGACTTCTGCTCCCAGCAGCTCCTGGGCTCGTTTCACAATATCACACTGTTGTGATTGTTGATCTTCCAGATTCAGGAGCATTAAAACGGCGTGAGGTCCAGGATACGAGAGAAACAGCGCTGTTGTGAAGGTCTGTCTCGCTGTGTCCTCCTCACAGAGGTTTGGTCCAGTGATCAGCATCATTCTACGAGCCTCGTCTGTAATTACTGGAGTCTTTACAATCTCTCTGTCCTCCTGTCCACCGTCTTTCCTTCCTGACAGAAGATCTGCAGCGCTGAATCTGGACTGACCTCGACTTCCCACCATCAGGATCCTCACCTCATCATCATGAGAAGCTGGAAGAGAAAGTGAAACATCATGCAAAACAAGAAAAATGGAGTAAGGAGGATTTTTAGAGGTTTAAACTAGAAAAGGAGACCAAAATGCTGATATTAATGAGTAGATGCATTACCTTCTGCTTGCTCAGACATGATGTGAAATAGCAGAATCATTGTGAAGAGCACGTTTGTTTTCGTCTTGGTTGATTTCATCATGCAACCTAAAGCCAAATGTAGCCTAAGTCTCTTTTACTCAAGTTACCTGTATAAACAAAAGTTTTTACTGATCAGTTAGTTTAGAAAACGCATTAAGAGAAGTTCTGTCCTGCCTTTTGTTTTGCTAAGAAAGCTACGCTCGACATGTCTGGGTTTACCAGTCTGACGGGTTATCTGGAAATGGCAGGGATCCAGACTGAGACATTTCGGGACATGTACCGGTGCCAGACAAGCGCTGCCATTTATTTCTGTTGTGCATTAGAAGCGTCTAATCGTCTTCAGCTCCTCTGAACCGGAAGAAAGCGCAGCGCGAGCTCAGAGCAAACACTGAACTGTTTCGATCACGAGACTGCTATTGAACAGAGCTGTGAGATCCAGCATGAACACAAACCACAAACTAGTGATTTAATCCAGATGAAACAGCGCTGACATTCATCTCAACATCCCTGAAGTGTGACACATTGTGCAGAAACCATCCAGTTTTAATCCACTACATTTACTAAGGATTAACTGTAGTCACATAAACTGTTATTATGGTATTGTGGCAGAAAGGTGGGGATATCACACATTCTATTATGAACGTAGATGTGTTTTAAATGGTTTAAAGAAGTGTAATTAGCCTGTAATAGCTGTTTTTTTGTGTGCATTTGTATTTATACAACATTTTTTAAAGCTACTTATAGCTATACCATATAAACCATATAGCAACTTTTTTACAAAGGTAGTGAGGCCCATGGTTATAATAATCTACTAATGTATTATATTAAGATAGACCAATTATACATTTTAATAAGTGTAGGGTTTGGAACTGAAAGAGAAAGCAATTTTTAAACATTTAAATGCAAATAGTTTTTGATTGACAGTTTTGCAAGAAATCAAGTTTATATTATGGCACAATTAATAAAAACATTTAATTCCTGGCTAAATGGTGGAAGAGAGCAGATACTAACCTTCTGAAGAGGAGATGTGAAATGCTAGAGTTAATACGAGAAGCCTGTTTAGTTCTGTCTTGGTTTATTTCATCTTTTAAGCTGAGGTCTTTCTCATCAAACGAGTCACATTCAGTTGAGCTCAAGCTGAGAAAAGCAAACAAATCTGGGTTTGGTCTCCCAATGCTCGCTGTAAATAATTAATTAACGGTTTATAGAGTAACAGCTCACTAGGTTTATACAGGTTTGACTACATATTGAATCTCCATAGAGTTAAATCTTCATGAGAACACCTGATTTGCAGATTTAAGGGTGATTTCTGATTATAGCAACTACTAGAGGCTGATTTTGATGGATTTGCACATTGCATGTAGAAGATACAGGTCAGTTAGTTAAAGGGTGGGTTGCAGACAGCAAAGCGATGCAAAATGCGAATAAAAGATATGAAATTAACCTTGTAATCGTATGGTTAGGATAGCTAAACAAATAGACTAAAAATGTATAATAGTCAGCATTTGGGAAGACATTTGAGACTTTTGGTTGCAAGTAAATGAGATAACCTATACAAAGAGAGAATGTAATGTTAAATGCATAAAATGTGGAAGTATTGTTCTATATCAATGCATGCATCACAGAAAAAATCCATCATGTTTTATGCAAACAGTGTTGAAATATGATTTAATTGTGTGCATTTAAAAATGCAAGCTATGAAATTAATTTTATTATGCAATGAGTTGGCCATTCATTCCAAAGATTAAAAGAAATATGACAATATGTTCCACCTCAGAGTGCTGTTAAACGCAAAACTGCATTTGACATGTAAAAAATTATGCTGTCAGGCAAATGTTTATGATGGTTCGGAAATAACGACGGATTTATGTATATCTAAATGTTTATTAGTAGACAGACTTTCACACTCTTACTATTTTTTTTAAGAGTTTATTTTCTCAAGGTCCACATGAAGTGCCATTTATCTCAAGGTCCACATGAAGTGCCATTTATCTCAAGGTCCACATGAAGTGCCATTTATAAAACTAAAATGATAGAACCAATAAATACACAGCAACATGGAAGTATCAGGATAGAAACTGCACACAGAAACATTCTCATTGTTAAATGGAAATACCCCATTGTAAATCCTAATATTAACAGAACTGTTGTCATCTTCACACCCAAAAGAGCAGACACCCAACAGAACACAGTCACCAGTCCCATTGGGAGCATCGCTCTCACTGAACAAAGCAAGAATGACTGCAATGCAATGGTGAGAGTAGTCCCGCCATACTTTTGATCAGATGAAGAGCAAAAAACTGTACTTAAAATAGCCCCGAGTGTGACCCCAGGAGCCGCGTGACACGCTATGAGCACATCTGACCACGTCTTTATGCTAGTGGCTGTTGCCAGGATCAGTCCTAAAGCTAATCCTAAAATAGAAACTGAAAGTAAAACTACTTGATACATCAAGATTTTATGTACTATTGTTAAATTCAATAATTCGATGCACGTAACCGTAATAACAAACATTGAGCAAAGAGACATATTTATTGGTACAGCAACATCTGGACTCAGATTATTTCTAAATGTAACCATGAAAATAACAACTACACATAATATTGCTCCAACATTACAAAGTTCATGCTTTCCTTTAGTAAAAATAACAACAGCATTCAGTACAATGAAGAAAAGCCATCCTACAATTCCAACAATTCCTCCTAAAGTGTCATATGTTACAGGCAAGACTGGATTTTCTTCATTTACATTTTGATTGGTGTCTTCTTTAAGCTTGTTCTCTATTTCTTGTAATCTTTGTAAAAGTTCCAGCTTCTCTGTTTCTAACCCTTGAGTCACTACTGAGTAAAATCTGTGATCATTGAGCTGTACTAACTTGTCTATTTGTGCTACGAGAGCTGCTCTTCGAGCAGGTTTTGGTTCAGAGTCTCTTATGATGTGAAATCTTCCTCCACATGCGTTGATCATTTCTCCAGCAATCCCTCTGGAGGCTCCTGTGAATCGTTCCTGGTGATTTTGCAGCAGAAGAACAATGCAGTGCTGCAGGACTTCTGCTCCCAGCAGCTCCTGGGCTCGTTTCACAATATCACACTGTTGTGATTGTTGATCTTCCAGATTCAGGAGCATTAAAACGGCGTGAGGTCCAGGATACGAGAGAAACAGCGCTGTTGTGAAGGTCTGTCTCGCTGTGTCCTCCTCACAGAGGTTTGGTCCAGTGATCAGCATCATTCTACGAGCCTCGTCTGTAATTACTGGAGTCTTTACAATCTCTCTGTCCTCCTGTCCACCATCTTTCCTTCCTGACAGAAGATCTGCAGCGCTGAATCTGGACTGACCTCGACTTCCCACCATCAGGATCCTCACCTCATCATCATGAGAAGCTGGAAGAGAAAGGTAAAGATTAAAAGTGAATCATGTAAATATTTCTTGACTCAACCTAGATGTAAATTATCTGATTACGGTGTTTGTTTGTGAAATAATCAAGTAAATGAACAATTTTCAGTTTCACCCTCTGATACGTCTTTAAAAGCCATTAATTATTATTTACAGACAGTGGACTCCACTGTAGTGTTACTCATTCTGAAGGGAAAAAAAGATTCTTTGTGATTTAATAACCCAGCAAGCAATTTTGCATTTAAAAGACGTCTATTAGCCGTCTAAACACAGCCCAGACGTCTAGGCTAAAACAAGGCTAAATTTGGGCTGTCAATGAAAATTTAATAGACATCTAATCATAGCCCAAGAATAGAATAGTCATCAATTAGACGGCTATTAAACGACTACATATATACGTCTAATAGACGGTGAATATGGGTCTAGGCTAAAACCACAGCCTAATTTGGTCTGAAGTGAAAATTTAAATAAATATATATATATATATAGACATATATACAGTATACATCTAATAGACAACAAAATGGCAATCCATCCAAATTAAATATACGGCTTTTATTAAGAAAAATAACATTTTTTTGACAACTTAAGACAATACAAAATTATAAGAATACAAAAGTATTAATGACAAAATAAAATGTTATAAATATAATACACTTAAATATAAATATTATGATAAGAAATCTGGAATTTTTAACAATTTACGATAATAAAAATATAAAAATGAAAAAAAAAAAATATTTTAAATAACTTAAGATATTTAAAAGAAAAAAAAATTGAATAGAAATCAAGAGCATGTTATCACACTTAACATTAAAACATAAATGACAACAAAAAATATAGTCATCCTTTTGCTGGTTTACTTATTTGAACAAATAAAACAACCAACAGTGAACTTAAAGGAAATGATTAATTATTGGTTTTATTCTTGTTTAAAATGCTTCCCAACATCATTCCTCAAGTCCAGCTTGTTGCTGCAGGGAGTGGTCATTACAGATCTGCCAACAGAAGAATAAAAAAAGCACAAGAAAAAGCTTGACCATAATTTTTGTACTTTAATGTACACTAATTGTGACATGGGAGTCATTCTCTTTGGTTGGGATGCCCCTACTAAAAAACAAAAACGAGATAATATTATGTATCAACATTCAGTGTATTAAAAAAGAGAGAGAAGCTCTCTAGTAAATGTTGTGTGTTTTATACACATACCACTGATGACCGAGAACAGTGCAGTCTTCTCAAATTCCTCTTTCTGCAGCGGACCACCCCCCATAATGTTGAATTTGGACATGAGGGAATTATTTTTTAAACCCTAAAATATAATACAGATTGAGGTGGTTAACAATTGCGGACAAAGCTTGACATTTCAAAATGACCAGTAAAGGAATTATTTTTTAAATTTCTGATTTGCATTGTAACTTATTGAGTATTGACACCACAATGTTTGATTTAATGTGGCAAGATTTGTAGGCTTTACTTGTCCAGCATCCTTCTGGCACTGTCTTTGAGATTTCTTCCTTCAATTCTGCACAGCTTTGACACCTGAATAACACATGCCATTGTCAGGCGGGTAGTATTATATGTGTCTGTGTACACGTGTTTACCAACCTTAAACATTGATGCCCATTGACCTGCAAGTTTTCCATCACTAACCCTCTAAAACTCTTTATTCAAGCAGTTTAAGTTTTTCCCTATTAGTGCCCCCCACAATCTGTCTCTGCCTCCAAAATTGTCTGGCACAACAGACTTCATAACACAGTGATAGCTGCTGTAACTAAAAAGTAGCCCAGTACACACATTAACCTCAAAAGTACATGGAATAATAAATTCACCCCCAACCGTTTTATTACATTATGTTTTCTGTTTAGGTTTTAATGCTGCATTGCAAATCTGAGCTATTTGCACTATTTTAATACCGCTGCAAACCTTTTATAATTGATAATTTTATATTGCCATTTTAAATCATTTGTATTCTTAAGATTTACTATCAATTTGGAAGTTTCAAAATAAATATTTTGTAACATTACTTGTACAATGACAAAAATATTCTATTCAATTAGCTCATGCTCTCTCTGTATCTAACAAGGCATTGTTCAGTAATAAATTCAATATAATAATTAAAATAAATGATGGACTTTGTCAAAGATGAGAGCTTTAGTGAGGAAATGTTGTTTTGGAGAGGTTTTTTTTTTACCATTGCTGCCCGGCGATTTTCCCATGTTGAAAACTCATCCTCAGTTTCTCCAATTCTTTGAGGGTGTTCACTGGATTAAATTTCTATGGATTAAGCTGTGTCAAAGCTGTGTTGGTTCTGTTGTGATTGCTGTTTCGCCTTTTCTTGCACTGTTTTACAATCGCTTGAGTTGTTAAACACGTACAAATGATAAACCTTTTACTTTATTAATTTTGCAATAAATCCTATGAACACATGCAGTATGAACCGTGGCCTAGTCACGGCTCACTAGAACTATGATCTGCTCCCTTCACTAAATGTCACAGTTCATGAAAAATGATAACAACAGAATATAGATAAAGAATGAACACGTCAAAACGAAAAACCACAGATACTTACAAGACCAATAGTGGAATGTCTTGTATCGTTTGTTGTTTTGCCGCGGCTCTCGAACAGGTAAAACTTAGGTGCTCTCTGTGTCAAAACACAAATTCAAAAAACACACACTGATCTCTACTAACGGTGATTTTATACTTGCGTCGGAAACCTACGCCGTAGCTTACGGCCTAGACGCACACCATACGCAGTTAGGCATGACGTACAACTCTCAAAATTCTACAGGCGCAATCTACGGCAGACCGCAAGCGCTGTTGTTGTGATTGTTGCACGAAACCCCTCCCTCCAGATGTACGGAGTTTTGTGTGTGGTTGGACTTTAATATATTTTTAATAGTTACACTAGTATATAAAATAAAACAAGCAAAGAACACGTGTCGTATCATTTATTATACTACAAGGTAGTTGGTCCGACAACAAACAATGGTGATCTGCCGTGGTACAAGTCCTTGTGCAGATTGAAAGAATGCCATCATTTCCTGTTCCGTTGTTGTCTCCTTTTTTGTAGTTTTAAATAATGATTTGATATTTTTTTGCCGCCGTCACGGCTATAATGCTTTTCCGACGAGCCGCTTCTTCTTCGGCTTTTTCCGTGGTACTGCGGGTTACACCAGCAACATGCACGTGGACACTGCAGACTAGCGGTTTGCACATGTACTGCACGTTGACGCGGACAACGACACAGAAGTATAAATGAAAACCGACACACTATGGTGTATGTCCAGCGCAGAAGTATAAATCAGCCTTAAGACTTGTTTCTCGGTTGCCAGTCGTCATGTCTCAGTAGGGCTACAATTGCCATCTAGCGGTTGGGAATTGTAATTGCTTTTTTATTTATAAAATGAAAGACAGCCGAGCATCAGTAATATCATATAATGTGTATGAATGTAATATTTAACAGCTTGTGGGATGCATTACATCATATTATCAAATGCAAGTAAATTTTTGAAACATTTAAATTAGCATTATTTTTTGGCATAAAAAATAATGCTATATTTAATAATGCTGTAAAATAATTAAATAAAATATAAAATAATGCTAATTTAAATGTTTCAAAAGTTTGCTTGCATTTGATAAGAAGCTGCGTGGGCGAAAATTATATGTAAACAATTTTATGGCTATTTTGGCTATGCTCATCGCTGTTAAAATTAAAAGCCGTTAAAATTAGACCACAGATTGCATCGATTTCGCCAGGTGGGCTAAAAGCTGACTACACGTAGCCCGTCCAATTTAGAGTTAAATCGTGGCTACATATAGACCATGTCGTGAAATGACACTTATATCTTTGTAGATATTATTGACAGTGCGAACATGATGGATATCAACCATCTCATGCGCTGCCTGGCCAAAAACTACAGTGAGTCAGGTTTGACTATAAGTGGGCTACATATAGCCGCTCTGACTACGAGCTAAATGGTGGCTATGCACAGGCTACGTATTGAACATGTAAAAGAAATGAAAACCAAACACCTTTTTTTGCTTACATGATGGAATATCATACATTTCACAAGTTATTTTGCCAAAAAAACGACATGAAACCAAATTCAAAGTTATTTGGGCTAGAAGTGGGTTACACATAGCCGGACTATATCGGGTCTATACTTAAACGAGACGTTGAGATGACGGCTATTGCCTGCTGGGAGCATGCATCAGTGTTTAAATAACAGTAGAGTGCAGTATACATTCCTTAGGGGACCATACGTGCCATTTCCCAGGAAGGGTCCTGGCCAGGCTTTCTATATTGCCTAAAATATCCAGGTTTTGGCTTTGTTTGCGTGTGCAGACAGATCGGTGTATGACATCAAAATACCACACAGACAGTTCCTTATGCTTTCAAAAAGCTCTCGAGGTATTTTGATGTCATACACCAATCGGTCTGCACACGCAACAAAGCCAAAACCTAGATATTTTAGTCAATATAGAAATCCTGGCCAGGACATGTCCAGGAAAAAGGGCACGTATGGTCACCCTACATTACCTTCAACCTGAATAGATGTTATGTGAAATGCTAGAATCAGTGTGAGGATCCATTTTGGTTCTGTCCTGGTTAGTTTCATTTTCAACCTGAAGAGTAAAGCGACCGAATTTACCCTGTGACTTCAAATTACTTAAAAGTGTTTGATTCAGTTTTACAATATAAGCACAGATATGTTTTACTTAAGATCGTTGCAAAAAACAAACAAACAACAACCTCCTGTTTCCTCCTGTTGAAAATCCTGTGTCTTGTCGTTTGTCATAAAGTGAAAGTTTCACTATTGATAGCGCTCACGTGTTTCCCGTTACAGGCAGAAGTTCACTACACATGCAAGAATACGATGGGGATGCCTGCATATTCATAGGCCTACATATATGTAGATATGTGGGGGGGTTAACTTTATTAGCATGATTTTATTGTGTAGCCTATTTTTTAGGTTTTAAAAATGTTTTAACCAGGTAAACTGAATCGTTTGTAAGTGTTCATTTAACAGATTATTTTATATTAAAATATATTTGCTCTCATTACAGGATAAATCTGTCATTTCTCTTTTTATGCAGAATTATGCAAAAGTGTTAAAACATTGTTCAGTTGTTTGCATCTATGGTCCTTTAATATTCCCATGGTCACTTCACTGCTATGAAAACTACATTGAGCAATGATGAAAGCATGAATAAAAACATTAAGATTTGATGTCCGTGTCATGAATTTGATAAGTCATTAAGACTTCAATAGCAAAAGTTGAGGGCAGAATCAAATTTACATCAGCAATATTTGAATGCACAATAGCAAGTGCACATAATATTGCTTCAATATGAGAAAGTTAATGCCAATATAGATCTTGTTTCACAATGTCATAGTTATGATTCTAGATTTTTCAGATTCAGGACAATTAAAATGGTGTGAAGTCAAGGAGACGAGAGAATTTGATCGTGCTGTCTTGCTGTATCCTCATTAGAGGATTTCTGGACTCTTTTATCATCTATCAGCAGATGAATCTGGGTATCTGAACTGTTTTGTCTTCATTAAAGAACCCAAAGGTAATGCTGGATAAAACAAGTACAAACCGAACAGGTATTCAATGCATATTTTAGGAACACTCAACAACATCTCTAAAATCAGAACAATTGAAGCTAAAAACACACAGCCACATGGGAAAAACACTAAAGTAGTAAGTAACTCATTTACAGTGTTCTGCATGTTGGGATCTAAAATGTTAGATGCAATTGCAGTCATGATTATTAGCAGAAATACTGTGAGCTTCACTCCAAACAGAGCGGTGAACACAATCGCACACAACACTGTGAGTTCAGCACCTACTGCACAAAACAGAAATAATCAGAATCAGAATCAGAAAGAGCTTTATTGCCAAGTATGCTTTCACATACAAGGAATTTGTTTTAGTGACATAAGCTTCCAGTACACAGAGACAACAACAACACAGACAATAAAAAATAAGATTAGAATAAAAAAATACACATATGTAAATATAAATAGACAAAATAAATAAATTGTATGTACAGTTGTTGTATAGATGATAGAATGGAATAGAATAGAATGAGATGCAAGGATGTACTAGGACGGAGGTGGTAACAAATAAATATAAGGTTATTGCACATTTTTAATGCATAATGTGGGGAACATTTAACTGTTCATGAGGTAGATTGCCTGGGGGAAGAAACTGATCTTGTGCCTGACTGTCCGGGTTTGGTGCTCTGTAGCGTTGGCCAGATGGTAAGAGTTCAAAAAGGAGATGGTTTGGATGTGAGGGATCCAGAGTGATTTCTGAGCACTTTTCCTCACTCTGGATGTATACAGTTCTTGAAGGGTGGCTAGGGGAGCACCAATGATCCTTTCAGCAGTCAGAACCGTCCTCTGTAGTCTTCTGACATCTGATTTTGTAGCTGAGCCAAACCAGACAGTTACTGAAGTGCACAGAACAGACTCAATGACGGTTGAGTAGAACTGTTTCAGCAGCTCCTGTGGCAGGTTTAAATTCCTCAGCTGGCGAAGGAAGTACAAACTCTGCTGGGCCTTTTTAACAATGGAATCAATGTGAATGTCCCACTTCAGGTCCTGAGAGATGGTGGTTCCCAGGAATCTGAATGACTCCACTGCAGCCACAGTGCTGTCCATGATGGTGAGTGGGGGGAGGGCAGGGGGGTTTCTCCTGAAGTCCACAATAATCTCCACTGTTTTGAGCGTGTTCAGATCCAGGTTGTTGTGACTGCACCAGACAGCCAGCTGTTCAACCTCTTGTCTGTAAGCAGACTCGCCGCTGTCCTGGATGAGACCGATGACTGTAGTGTCGTCTGCGAACTTCAGGAGCTAGACAGAGGGGTCCTTTGAAGTGCAGTCATTGGTGTACAGGGAGAAGAGCAGTGGGGAGAGGACAGAACCCTGAGGGGCACCAGTATTGGTGGAGCGGCTGTTTGACATGAATTTCCCCAGTCTCACTAGCTGTTGCCTATCTGTCAGAAAGCTGGTGATCCACTGACAGATAGAGCTAGGGACAGAGAGCTGGGTTAGTTTGATCTGGAGGGCTGTTGGAATGATGGTGTTGAAAGCCGAACTAAAGTCCACAAACAGGATCCTCACATAAGTCCCTGTTTTGTCCAGATGTTGCAGGATGAAGTGCAGTCCCATGTTGACTGCATCATCCACGGACCTGTTTGCTCAGTAAGCAAACGGCAGGGGGTTCCCAGTAAGGGTCCAGTGATGGCCTCAGATAAGCAGAACAGTTTTTCGAACGCCTTCATGACGACAGGTGTTAGAACCACAGGTCTGTAGTCGTTAAGTCCTGTTAACTTGGGTTTCTTTGGAACGGGAATGATGGTGGTGCGTTTGAAGCAGGAAGGGACTTCACACAACTCCAGAGATCTGTTGAAGATCTGTGAAAAGATGGGGGCCAGCTGGACAGCACAGGTTTTCAGACAGGCTGGTGTCACACCCTCTGGGCCTGGTGCCTTTTTTCTTTTGTTCTTCCTGAAGACCTGGCGCACATCATCCTCATGATCTGAGTGCAGGACGGGGGGGGGGGGTGTGTTGCAGGCGGTGTTACGGTTGTGTAGAGAGATAGTCAGAACAGGTGTGGGGGGGTTTCGAATCTACAATAAAACTCATTCAGGTCTTCAGCAAGTTGTTGATTAGCCTCAGTGCTGGGGGATGGTGTCTTGTAGTTTGTGATGGGTTTCAGACCTTTCCACACTAAAGCTGAGTCATTGGAAGTGAACTGATCTTCCAACTTTTTAGCGTAGCTCCTTTTAGCCACTCTAATCTCCTTATTCAGTGTGTTCCTGGCCTGATTGTACAATAAAGTTTTACTGTATAAATCATGGCTATCATTGTTTGAATGTTAAATAAGTCCGGGAGAAAGGGCCAAAACTATCTCACAGAAACTAATATAGGAGTTACAGTTCTCTGGGAGGTTTGTCCAGATCGGTGGTAGCAGCTTCAAAAACACTCCAATCAGTGAGGTTAATACAAGCTTGTAAATCCTGCTCTGCTTTATTAGTCCATCTTTTTACAGTCCTTATTGCAGGTTTAGCTGATTTCAGTTTCTGTCTGTAGGTCGGTATATGATGAACCAAGCAGTGATCAGAGAGCACCAAAGCTGCCTGTGGGACAGAGGGATATGCAACCATTATTGTGGTGTAACAGTTGTCCAGTATATTAATGTCTTTGGTAGGCCATGTAACATGCTGTCTGTATTTTGGAAGTTCACAGGAAAGATTTGCTTTATTAAAGTCCCAAAGAATGATTACAACAGAGTCTGGGTGTTGTTGCTCTGTCTCTGTGATCAGATCAGCGAGTTTCTGTAAAGCTAGGCTCACGTGCGCTTGCGGAGGAATGTAGACACTCACGAGAATGAACGAGTGAAACTCCTGCGCCGAATAGAGTGGTTTACAGTTTATGAAGAATGCTTCTAGATCGGCACAGCACATCTTCTTAACGTGACATTGTACACCACTTTTAATTGTGTAAAAGCAGTCCCGCCGCTTGCGATTTCCCCGTTATCCGCGTCGCGTCCGTTCGAACAGATGAAAGCCCGGCAGATGTAGTGCGCGTCAGGTTTTTATGGAGTTCATCAGCCCCAGGTTTCCGTGAACCCCAGAGCAGCGGAATTTGAAAAATCCTGGTGTAGGAGCGGCAGAAGGAGTTCGTCTGTTTGTTGGGTAGAGAGCGGAGGTTCGCCAAATGGATGCTAGGCAACGGCGTTCGAAATCCGTGCTGTCTGAGCTTCACGAGTGCGCCGGCTCTCTTCCCCCGTCTGCGCGTCCTGAAGCGTTTGATCAGCGCCGCTGCTCCGCCAACTACAACATTCAGCAAAACGTCCAAAAAAAACGAAATCCGGTAGAAGATTGTGTGATGTGTACTGCCGAATGTTCAGCAGTTCATCCCTGGTAAAACTTGTGAAGCGCTCCTGCTCAAGACCATGCAAGACAACAGAAAGCGCATCCTGTTTGTTTTTATTTTACAAAAGCACAAGGTTTTGTTGATATTGTGAGTGCACACAAATAAAAGTAGACCCTTTACAGTTCCAAATTATGTATTATTCTTACCTTTATGAGAAAAAATGACAGCCTAATTTTCCACTCTCCACACTTAAAAAAATGCAAGTGATCGTGCTCCATGTCCTGCAAAGCATGCTTCAGCTTCCACTCGTAATATTTATATGCAGAAATTGACTTTGGCATGCAAAAGTCTGATAAATTCATAATTAATGGCATGGCTGGTTCAGTCGACAGAAATACGGGAAATACTACCTCACTGTAGTATTGTTGCTGCCGCCATGTCGTGAAGGCGCTGTGTGTTTCGTTGTGAAGGCAAAACTACGTTTGCCTTGGCCTTCAAAAAGAGATGATATCCGTCTGAGCAAATGGTTAATGCGACTTGAAAAAGTAAAAAACAGTTTTTCTGTAATTATCTGAGAAAACTCATCATTATCCCTAAAATGAAAAAGACTGAACCGATGAGCACACAAGCACATGGCAAAACGATTATAAACACAGTATAAACGATTAGAGATTCGCGCATTTCTTTTTTAAAAAATAAATATGTTAAAATATATATATTGTATATTAGCACAATTATTGTCATTATCCCACCGACTTCGTTCACAGACCACACTGAAATTGTTGCCCCCACTGAACAACACAGAAATGATCCGAATGCAAAGACTGGAGATTCATGGCTAAAAATTTCATTGAGAATTATGAATGTATAAGCTCCAACTGTGACCCCAGGAGCTGTGTAACACGCTATGAGCACATCTGACCACGTCCTGATGCTGATGATTGACCCAAGGACCAAAGCTGAACCCATCATGTATAAAAGTCGTTGCAACATGATGGTTTGTATTTCAAAGACTTGACTTATCCTGCTACACTCTAAGTCTTGCTATACTTTTGTTTTGGTAAGTATGGTTGCTATTGATGATAACAAGGCCAAATTTAATGGTATGACAACATCTGGACTCAGAATGTGTCTTAGATACCCCATAAACAATACAAGTGCAGCAAATTTTGCCGCAAAATTTAAGATTTTGTCCCTTCCTTTAGTGTAAATAACAAAAGCAGTAAGTGAAACAAGGAAAATCCATCCTATGTTTCCAACTGCTCCTCCTAAAGTGTCATATATTACAGGCAAGAGCTGATTTTCTTCATTCACAGCCTTGTTGTTCTTTTCTGTTTCTAACTTTTGTCTCAGTACTGAGTAAAATCTGTGATCATTGAGCTGTACTAACTTGTCTATTTGTGCTACGAGAGCTGCTCTTCGAGCAGGTTTTGGTTCAGAGTCTCTTATGATGTGAAATCTTCCTCCACATGCGTTGATCATTTCTCCAGCAATCCCTCTGGAGGCTCCTGTGAATCGTTCCTGGTGATTTTGCAGCAGAAGAACAATGCAGTGCTGCAGGACTTCTGCTCCCAGCAGCTCCTGGGCTCGTTTCACAATATCACACTGTTGTGATTGTTGATCTTCCAGATTCAGGAGCATTAAAACGGCGTGAGGTCCAGGATACGAGAGAAACAGCGCTGTTGTGAAGGTCTGTCTGTCTCGCTGTGTCCTCCTCACAGAGGTTTGGTCCAGTGATCAGCATCATTCTACGAGCCTCGTCTGTAATTACTGGAGTCTTTACAATCTCTCTGTCCTCCTGTCCACCATCTTTCCTTCCTGACAGAAGATCTGCAGCGCTGAATCTGGACTGACCTCGACTTCCCACCATCAGGATCCTCACCTCATCATCATGAGAAGCTGGAAGAGAGTGTGAAACATCATGAAAAGTAATAAAGTGTGGTAGGAATGGTATATTCTTTGAGAACAATCTTCTCAAGTAAAGTGATATTGTGTTAGGATTTTTTTCAAATTTTTAATGAGACCAAAATACTGATTCAGAAGAAGGAAAGTCATTCAAAGTTTGCAATGACATCAGGATGAGTAAATGAAGACAATCATGAGCTATAGGTACACTATTAATTTAAAATTTTTGGTTTAACAGTAACGAGCTGGTACATTACCTTCTGTTTGTTTGTGAAATACCAGAATCAGTTTGAAGAGCCAGTTGGCTTTTGTCTTGGTTAGTTTCATCGTACAACCTAATACAATGTAGCCAAATATAACTTTAAATATCTGTGGCTCAAGTTACCCAGATCAACAACAGTTATTTGTTTTACTTACAGTCAGTTTACAGTTCTGTCCTGTCTCTTCCTTTGTTAAGGCAACTACGCTCAACAAGGATTGGTTCTAGACTAGACCTAAAATCAGACACTAAACTAGTAGGACAGGTTTTTAGAAACAGCCTAAAGCTAGGGACATTTAGTTAGTGTATATGTTTTTGTGTAAAGTTTCTGCCTATATTTTGCATTGGTCAAGCCACTTTTTATCCACCAGTGTTTTTCACATTCAAGTGTGTTGTTTCAGAGTTGTTTCAAATCCCTCTGCACACAATCTCAACTGTATATTACACATTTAGCATGTGCTCTCTCCATGGTGAGGCCTTGCAAACATTTAGGCTACATCATATTAACAATCCATGAAAGCTGCTGCAAATAGTCTTTAAGGAATTATGACTCCAGATTCTCATGCGTAAGGATCTTTGAGCAATGCGTTCTTCATATTGACCCATTTTCATGCATCCTCGTCTCTGGTTGTCTCTGGTTGTCTTGGCCATCGTTTTGAGACCAGACTGTGCTGCCATGTTTGTTCAGAATGGCTCCGTCAACTCTTTCTGGCTTGAGGGCAACATAAAACTTTCTTCATCGCCTTATCTTCCAGACGTCTCTGCTGTTGGCCAAGGTCAGGATGTCTTTGCTGTTATTGCAACATCATACATTTTTGCTGTTTGTGTTGGGGTGTTCACTTATGCTATAATCCAAATCAAACCCTGAAGTGTTTTGCTTTTAGATATTTGCTTAAACGTACTGGAGTAATTTAAAATCTCAGTGTCATGTGTTAAAACAACTGTAAATCTCAAGCTCTAAACCAAGATATGATCTTTTAGTGCTTGTGCAAAAACCAAAATGTGTCCTGCTGCCCTAGACCTTGACATTTTCCCTTCAGAAATGAACGAGAAGAATTTCCTTACCGCAGTTGCCTCTTCTGGCTCGGACGACAGCGCTGAAGTGGAGACTCAGCAGGGGTCTTGCTTTCCGCTCACCCATTTCCAAGACTTTCATTCTTTCAATGGAAAACTGGGTCGGCCAGAGACCATAAACGATCAGTGATTTTTGAGGTGAAAATCTGTGACCTATAAAATGTAAAGGAAGAAGGTCTAATTCCTTTTTATCACTCTAGAGCAAGGATTCACAAACATTTTTTTGTCAGCCGTACACCTTTGAGATAAAATATTTACTTGAAGTCCCCCTGAGATTTTAAAGGAACAGTTCACCCAAAAATGAAAATTTGCTGAAAATGTACTCACCCTCATACCATCCAAAATGTTAGATGAGTTTGTTTCTTCATCAGATTTGGAGAAATGCAGCATTGCATCACTTGCTCACCAATGGATGTGAATGGGTGCCGTCAGAATGAGAGTCCAAACAGCTGATAAAAACATCACAATAATCCACAGCACTCCAGTCCATCAGTTAACATCTTGTGAAGCCAAAAGCTGCGTGTTTGTAAGAAACAAACCCATCATTAACTTAACTTAATCACATAATCCATAACAACGCTTCCTTTATTATTGGCTTGTCATCAACTCCCAGTTTGGGAAACCCTGCTCTTAAGCTTTCCTCATTTAAACAGTTGTTTTTGCAATCGGCAGCATTGGCATTATTACAGCACTTGGTGCAAACTTTCCTAACTGCTCCAAAAGATGTTTGGCTCTCCATCTTATTTATAGAGCAGTCATGACTCTGTTTATGAAAGTTTCATGGCTCGGCAGGCAGCAGATTTAGCAATTTCGCTCAGACGCTGGTGGCTGATCATGGCGTTTACAGACACTTTTGCCCAGTCAAGGGAAGAAACGGATGATAATTGAGCAGCCGTCAGTCAGATGGAAAAACAACTCCTTCCTTTCAAGATTCTCAATCTTATCCCTTAACATTTTCACCCTAAAATGAACATTTACTCACCCTCATATCATTTTCTAAATGTGAAACACTACTGGAGAAATGTTGAAGAAGCTTTATGCAATAAACAAATTCATACTGTTCATACTGTACCAATCATAACAGTAATCCATATAAATGGTGCACAATGTTCAATGTCTTCTAAAGCAAGTGTGTAGAGTTTAGTAGAGATGCTATGACATGATCCTAATATCAGACACTACCGAATTGTCTCTAGCAATAATATTGATCAAACAATTAAATATATGTATATGTAGCTGGACTGGATGCTTTCAATGATTGAACTGTCTGCCACCAACTGAACTGTTCTGCTCAAACTATTTCAAATATAGTGAATTAAGCTTCAAACTCGATCATAATGCACAATGTTTCCATCTAACATGTGTTACGAGCTGCAGCTCGTCATATTAATGGAGTGTTTAACTGGTTAAGAGGACACATAGGATGAATACAGAGATGCCGTTTTCACTGATTCGGGATGACCAGAACTTCGGATAGTTTCCATGTACTTCAAGATCAAGAAAAGAGAGATTTAGAGCCAGATTTTTGTTTATGTTTGTGAAATTTAGCTAGCAGGAAACACAAATGAATTAAGTTATATTTTCCTATATTCTCTTTGGAGTAGTCAAGCAATCCAAAGAAAACATCTTTAAAACAGAGAGAAATGTCACTTGCAAAATGAGACTGGATGAACATTAAAAATGTCAACATAGCCTACAAAGCTACCTGAACAACTGTGTTAATTCTAAACGCAAAGGATGCTCACACCAAATATTGATTTAGTTTAGTTAATAGAAGTTAATTGATAAATACAATCTATTTATGGCATTATTTTTGAAAGCATCCTCACTTTACAGCAGTTTTACACAAGTGGCTAAAACTCACAGTAGCCTTGCAGGAAGGTTTCTTCAAGCGTCTTAGAGACGTTGCCACGGTTCTTCTGGATTTAGTCTATTTCAGTTCGTTCTGTTTCTTCATCTCACTGGATTATTACAATTAATGGCAATTGTTGTGTGTGTATATGTGTGTGTGTTGTGTGTGTGTGTGTGTGGGTGTTGTGTGTTGTGTGTGTGTGTGTGTGTGTGTGTTTGTGTGTGAGTGTGAGTGTGAGTGTGTGTGTGTGTGTTTTGTGTGTGTGTGTGTGGGTGTGTGAGAGAGAAAGTGTGTGTGAGAGAGTGTGTGTGTGTGTGTGTGTGGTGTGTGGTGTGTGTGAGTGTGAGTGTGAGTGTGTGGTGTGTGTGAGTGAGTGTGTGTGTGAGGGTGTGTGTGTGTGTGTGTGTGATGTGGGGTGTGTGTTGAGTGTGAGTGTGTGGGTGAGTGAGTGTGTGTGTGGGTGTGTGTGTTTGGTGAGTGAGGGTGTGTGTGTGTGGTGTGTGTGTGTGTGTGTGTGTGTGTGTGTGTGGTGTGTGTTGTGTGTGTGTGAGTGTGTGGGTTGTGTGTGTGTGGGTGTGTGTGTGTGTGTGTGAGTGGGAGTGTGTGGGTGAGTGTTGTGAGTGTGGTGTGTGTGTGGGTGTGTGTGTGGTGTGTGTGTGGGTGACTGTGAGTGAGTGTGTGGGTGTGTGGGGGGGGGGGGTGTGTGTGTGAGAGAGTGTGTGAGTGTGAGTGTGAGTGTGAGTGTGTGAGTGTGTGTGTGGGGTGTGTGTGTGTGTTGGTGGTGAGTGTGTGTGGTGGGTGTGTGAAGTGAGTTTGGGGTGAGTGTGAGGTGAGTGAGTGTGAGTAAGTGTGATTGTGTGTGTGGGTGTGTGTGTGGTGGTGTGTGTGTGAGTGTGTGTGTGTGTGTGTGTCGTGCGGTGTGTGTCTGTGAGGGTGTGTGTGTGTGTGTGTGTGTATGTGTATGTGTATGTGTATAGGTATGTGATGTTAGTGTGAGTGGGGGGGCGGGGGGGTGGGGAGTTTGGTGTGTGTGTGTGGGATGTGTGTGTGTGTCTGTGTGTGAGACGTGTGTGTGTGTGTGTGTGTGTTGAGTGTGAGTGTGTGAGTGTGTGTGAGTGTGTGTGTCTGTGTACCTGGTATTTATCACGTTATAAGGACCAAATGTCCCCACAAGGATAATAAAGTAATACCAGTAAATTTTGACCTTGTAGGGACATTTTTTAGGTCCCCATGAGGAAACAAACTTATAAATCATACAGAATTAGTTTTTTTGAGAAAGTTAAAATAGCGCAAGTTTCCTGTGAGGGTAGGTTTAGGGGTAGGGTTGGTGTAAGGCAATATAATATACGGTCTGTACAGTATAAAAACCATTACGCCTATGGAGAGTCCCCATAAAACATGGAAACACAACGTGTGTGTGTGTGTGTGTGTGTGTGAGAGAGAATTTAATTTAAAAATAATTTAAAAATATCTAAAATGTATGTACATTTTTTTTTCATTATTTAAAAATGTTTAAAATTCCATGATTTTTTATATAATTTTCTTTTGGCCCACAGCCCTCAATCAAGTTTGATTTTTGGCTCTTAGTATTAAAAAGTTAAACAGGACACCTGTGCTCTGATTCTGAAGGATGTGCCACATGCATACAAGTTAATATATTACATGTTTGGTTGTTGGAGATGTTGTGTTTTTTATTTGCTTTTTTCTTGCATTTTTCTGTGCACATTTCAGATAATGCATTTAACCATTTTGTTTGTTGGGCAAGGGACTAACATGAACCTCCATGGACCAAAAAAAAAATCTATCTTGGTGAATGGCATCTTAAGGCACCTGTGGAGGTGAGTTTGTTTCTCTGTTGCCTGGAGCCTTTAACAGCTGTTTATCTGTCAGTTTGACAATTACTCGCCGTGACAGCGAAGCAACTGAAAGTCAATTTCAGCGAGAGTAGCACCTCTCTGTCTGAAGATGTGGGGCGGGAGATGATATTGACTTTTCCAACAGCTGCAATTTCATCTCCATAAAAGAAACCGCTGACCGATGCGATGGCCACTGGGACTGATCAGTATTTATCATTTTTACAGCTTTGCATATAAAGATGCAGGAAATGAAAAAGAGACATAAAGAAGTGTCAGGTTGCTGTTCATGAGTTTGTTGAGATCAGATAGAGCTAATATAACATCGAGGGTGTTTGAAACGTTGCTATGTGATTGCCAAAATGTTTTGAGTGGTTGCTAGGGCATCGTGTGGTTGCTAGGGTTTTTTTTTTTTTTTTTGCATGGCCGTATCACCTCTAATTTTTTGAACAAATCACACGTTTCAAGCAGCCCAGAGAAAGTCAGTTAAATTTTTTTCTGTGATTTTTCACACAGTCAGGTCACATATCTGGGATATGTGAATCATAGCTAATTTATTTCAACCGTATCTTTCTTCCTCATGAAAGTACATCCAGAACTTTGACTTCATCTTTTGAGCGATTCAATTAAGCAATAAAGTCTCCTGCATTTAAAAGTCCGTCTTCTTGCAGATTTTGGACGATGTTATTGTGTTTGCTCTTAAGTAAAGCAGACAGCAGGTCAGCAGCTCTAATCTTGACATTCTTTGAGCCTGATATTGTTCGTTAGAATGATGTGTGAAATCCTGGGAAACTTGTTGTTCGCGTGTTTGGTTTGGCTTTTCTGTTCACAATTTTGATAAAATAACTTTGTAGTGCATTCTTCACAAAATAAGTGTGACTTTTCATATTATCATCTCAAATACCTTAAAAGGAAATGATTGGCACACTGTGAAATTCATGAAAAACGGTACAGAAA
>JADLZN010006911.1:46574-151574 GCA_018155175.1 Sinocyclocheilus anophthalmus | reverse complement strand
ATATCTACTATCCGTCTTTCTGTCTGTCTGTCTGTATGTCTGTCATCTATCTTTGTCTGTCTGTCATTTGTTTGTCTGTCTGTCTGTCGTCTGTCTGTATGGCTTATCTATCTATCTATCTATCTATCTATCGATATGTCTTAATTCTATATCTATCTGTCTGTCTGTGTCTGTCTATCTATCTGTCTGTCCTGTCTGTCTGTCTGTCTGTCTGTCTGTCTATCTATCTATCTATCTATCTATCTATCTATCTATCTATCTATCTATCTATCTATCTATCTGTCTATCTGTCTGTCTGTCTGTCTGTCTGTCTGTTATGTCTGTCTGTTGTCTGTCTGTCCGTACGTCGGTTCCGTCGGTCGTCGTCTATCTATCATTATGACATTATTTTTTTGAAAATTTATAAAAAATTCTACATTTTCCATTTAAACCCTCAAATAACCCTAAAAATGCTCAGGAGCTGTACTATAATATAATGAGTAAAACATATGGGGGAAATTCTCATGTTTATTACTGTAATGCAAACAGTATTTAGTATTTGATAGTAATTGTTTCAGTGATTTTATTGTCTTTCCACCTCTGATCAGCTGTCGGTGTCCAAAAGAGTGTGGCGTCCCTGCTTTTACACCTGATTCAGGTTGGTTCTGTTCACACTACACTGATTTAATGTGAATTTGTTTGTCACTAGCTACATTTCTCAGGGCTTAACTGTGTTGTAATATGCAATTATAAAACAGGACTGACTCTGATTCGGCTACTGTAGCCTTTTTGATTCTTGTGATCTAATTATAGAGCCTCAAAGCAGATAGAGGACAGAGACCTTTCATTTTTGACCCATTGATAATCAAATTAGTTCAGTGCACATCTGGTGACTAACAGAGGAGAATTGCCATCAGAAGGTCATTTTATCTTGCTCTATTTAATTAAAATATTACACCCCTGAAACTCTGTTTAAATATGAGAGGCCAATGGTTCTTTATGATGAAAATCCCCTTTAATAAAACAGTGAATCATGCTTTAATATCTCAGTGACACCAGCGACAATATAAAATCACCTCAATTAACCTTTGCCATTATGAGTTAGATAATTGATTTTGCATAATTCAAGTATCACTGGGGTGAGGGTTTAGTGAATTACATTCCTCACATTTATTGCTGAGGTGCTGACTTTTTTTTTAAACATCAATGAGTGAGTTCACTGAACAGTTACACTGCTTTAGCATGCTTTTTTTTTTAGTTCAAAGGTTCTTTAAAGGAATAGTTCATTCAAATGTGACATTTTACTCAACCTCAGGTCATCGAAGATCCAAGATGTAGATGAGTTTGTTTCAAAAAAGATTTGGAGAAATTTAGCATTACAACACTTTCTCATGCAGTGAATGGGTGCCGTCAGAATTAGAGTCCACAAGTAATCCACAGCACTCCAGTCCATCAGTTAACATCTGGAGAAGACTAAAGTTGCGTGTTTGTAAGAAACAAATCCATCATTAAGTAAATTAAAATTCATTGTTTTTAGCCAAAATACAAGTCAATGATTCATAATAACGCTTCCTCCAGTAAAAAAAGTCCATCTCCTGTTGTCTCGCACATCAAAATCCATCCACAGATTTGTTTAGAGCTGTTCTGGCTTGTAAACGGTGCTTGATCTGTGCAGATTTCTCTCCTGATTCAGACCAGACCACTTTTTCACTGGAAGCAATATTTTGGATTATGGACTGGTATTTTGGCCAGAAGCAACGGTTTTTAAAATGTCTTAATGCTGGATTTGTTCCAGCTTTTGTCTTCTCCAGATGTTAACTGATGGACTGGAGTGCTGTGGATTATTGTGATGTTTTTATCAGCTGTTTGGACTCTCATTCTGACGGCACCCATTCACATCCATTGGTGAACAAGTGACGCAATGCTGCATTTCTCCAAATCTGATGAAGAAACAAACTCATCTACATCTTGGATGATCTGAGGGTGAGCACATTTCAGCAAATTTTCATTTTTGGGTGAACTATTCATTTAAGGTGAAAAAAAAGGTTCAGGGAAAACTGCTTATTTTAAAGACTGTCACACTTTAAGTGTGTAATGCAATAAAAACTTTTGGATGATCTAAACAGAGGTTTATATTTACATTCATACCTCACATACAGCATGCAAATATCATATTGTGTGCGTCAGAAGTGTTATTAAGGGTTGAATGTAAAGAGGCTGTGACTATGACAATGCTGATTGGGTGACATTTCAAGATGACGTAACGCGGCACCCTAACAAGAGGACTCCCTAAGCATTCTGGCATGTTGACCTGCGTTAATGAGCCATATTGTTCATCACAGCAGCTCATAAATGTGGTTGATAATCTCAGGGGAATGTGGGAAATTTTTCATTGAATTTTCTTTCCCAACAGCCACATACCTCCACCACTTCTGGATTAGGATTGTGCAACATTTCACTGTTTATTTGTCCAATCCAAGCGCAGAATGTCGGTGCATTTCACTGGAAGATGCGCCGTGCACCAAACTGAATATCTGAAGTAACCCACAAACTCTCTTATCACCTTTTGACCAGGCATTTGTTTCTGTAATGTATATTCGATGTGCATCAGAATCAGTCCAAAGATGTGTCCGGTTTTCCAGAAGGCAACAATCACTCCCCTGCCTTTCAGTTTTGAGTTAGTGTCGTTGCTGCAACGCTTTGAATAGTCGTGATTAAAATTCTGCGTGCATTCAGGAATGCTAAATGAATCTGGTCTGGCGCTGCTTCAGAAAAACAAGGCAAGTGCAAAACCATGCAATAGTGGTCAACATTAAACACAAAATATGATGATAACTTTCCTGGAAGCAGTCTATAACGTACCACTCAAGGGATTTTTGTGAACTTTATTTCAATTGTGGTGCATATGTTTGTCTGAAATAATATTGTTTCATGGAAGAAACTCTCATTTTCATGTGGCTTGACTTGGACACACAATACCACACCAAAAAAAATAAAAATAAATAAAAATAAAAGGAACATGACATCATATGCATTAACCCATTATATATATATATTGTTATGTTTCAACAATGATTTTGATCGTTGCAGCGTAGTTTTTATTTTATGGCCATAATCCAGAATTGTTTTAAATAGTTTTGCATTGCATAGATTCTTAGCATTTATAGATTGCAGGATTTTTTCAGATCTGATTCAGTGATATCATAACAACGTTTAGGTGGCTTTAATGCGACATTTTATTTATGCAGAATGAAAACGGCAGAATAAAATATTTTAAAGGCTCATAAGAAGGAAGAAAGAAAGATTTGCTTATTAAATAGATTGAATTTCACTGAGATGTGAATCCTGTCGTAGACCAAATCATTGCACAGTAGCTGCTGTGTGTTTAAAATATGGGTGGTATATACCCAGCTAACTAAAAACGTTTTGCTAACATTCTCATTAATATATAAGCGCTACTTCGCCCAGTTTTTAAATGTTTTTGAGACTTCATTTTTTGGTATGCGAATGTTAAGGGAACATTCAATTTGATAGTTTTGCAAGCATTACGGGAATGTTACTTTTGAATGTCCTCTGAACATTCTGTAGTAGCATTTAATAAAACAATAGATGAACATTCCAATTCAAATGTAACTTCGAACGAACGTTCTATTAACATTATTGGAAGAACATTTGTTCATAACTTTAAGAGAACCTTTAAGTTCCTAAGTTGCTTGTTAGCTGAGTAGTTAGATTAGGTATTCAGGCGCTCATGATAAAAGCCATAATTACACCATTTTTTTTCTTAAATTTTTTCAAGATCTGAATTGTGAGATAAAAAAGTTGCAATTGCCTTTTTTAAAATGTATATTCAGTGGCGGAAATGGGCTTCCAAAGGGTACCTTATATTTTGGCTAGTTTTTCCAAGCATTCCTTTTAGTTTAATTTTGTATTATTTTCTAGTTTATACTTCAAATTTTTTTTTTCATAGATTTAGTTTTATTGCACGGTACTAACCTTTTGCTAAAATAAATCCACATACCTTTCAAGAGTCAACCAATCCTGACATTTTTCTGCCTCCTGCACCCAATCAAAGCGGAGACATGTGGACAGCGCTACGTTCAATCCATAATATATCAACATCTGTTTCAGAAACATACAGAACTTTTTTCTTTGTATTATTCTGTGAAAGGATTACGCCTCTAGAAGGTTTGTCAGCATAGACACAGAACAGATGAGAAGCACAAGGAACATCAATAAATCAGTGTGAATCCGGCCTGCAGCGGCTGCACACGTGTTAAAGGTGAAAAGGACACTGCTTTGGCGAAACCGGCAAGTCGAGTAAGATTAACAGTGCAGGAATCCACACAGAAGGAAAACTCGGGAGAGAATCCAAGAGAGCTTAAAGTGCATTTACACACATCCTGACACCCAGAGACTTTCCATGTGTTGACTGAACTAACTGCAAGAAATGGGCCACAGGGCACGAGGAGTGAACACAACCGGAGTGTAAAAGGAGGACACTGGCCACCCAGCAGGCACCGGACGTCTATGTAACATCAGGTTGACGTTGGACATGACGTCAGACAGCATCAGGTTGACGTTGGACATGACGTCAGACAGACGTTGCATTTTGGTTGAAATTGAAAATCAGATCGACGTCAATATTTGACGTCTAATTGACGTTGACTTAACATTGGATTTTGGTTACACAACCTAAAAACAACAAAATATCAACGTCAGCTGATGTCGGTATTGGACATCAATTTAACATTGACATTAGACATTGAATTTACATTGAATTTTGGTCACCCGACGTCGCAAAACCGAAATTTAACCAACTATCAACGTCTTATGACGTTGTGTGCCTGCTGTGCACTCACAGACAAAATAATGAGAGAAATCAAACGCTCAACTGCAAGGAATTCCAATTTACCGGAAAATAAGAATTCTGTCTTCGTTTACTCACCCTCGTTGCTTTCTTTCTTCCATGAAAGACAACATAAAAATGCTGTTTTTGATCTGGAAAGTAGCTAGTGATTTACCTACTGCTTCAAGCTCAATAAAAAACACTATAAAAGTATAATAACCGTTGTCCATTTGTCCTGTGCACTCTTAAATTACATCTATAAAACCATAGCAATGGCATCACCATCTACTTTCCTTTAATTATTAACAGTAATATTTAAGAGAATTTCTAAATGGTTTGCAATAATGTGTTTCGCAAGATTACGCACATTAGTCTCTCTGTGTGAAAGTCGGCTATTATTGAACTAAACTGAGCTGAATAATGACACTATTATCTTTTGTACGACTTAAATTGAACGTTTCGTAACTGATGAATTTTACAACATTAACATTGTTATTTTAGCTTATGTGAAGCTGCTTTGGAACAATCTGTATTTTATAAAGCGCTATATAAATAAAGGTGATTTGGCTTGACATTAACGCTGAAACTTCTTCCCCTCAGGTTCTCATCCGGACCCGAGGAGCCTCATAAAGAAATCATGACGCAGAAATATTTATCTGTGCATTATGGTTTGCGTATTGATATGCTGCACATACAGAATAGAACAACAACATGCATAAAGCAATACGCACAGTATGAAAAGAAAGCATGGTTGCATCAGTCCACAAGAGTGATATAAAAACACATTGTAATTTATTACCATGAATTTCTAATGAACAATAAAACCAAATGTTGGAAAGCCACAGTCGTAAAAGCAATCTGGAGAGAAGATCTGAACCAAAATGACATAAAAACGTTTCCACATGAGAGCGTGTTTCCTGACCTACATCCAGCAGCCAACTTCTGAGTGTTCTTGTGAAACGCTCGACATTCAGTTGGTTTAGTTTGTTCCTCAGAGCCACGGCCTCCAGTTGCCCCATGAATTGGTTTTCTCCAGGAAGGAGATCAATAAGTCACTGTTGAGTCCCCAGTCGAAGCCTTAAGTGGGGTCGGTTTGACCCGCGCCGACCACAGGCCTGAATTCAACAATCCTGGTTGAAATACTCCGTGATCTGTCAAATGCTCTGGTCTGGTCAGAGAGATCAAACCCATTTCAGTGTAAGAATAAACCAGCAGGAGTTGTGCAGTTAGAACGCCAGACTCTCTGTTTGACATTTAATAAAACACTCATAATGTATTATTATTAGATAGCCAAAGTAGGGTTGTGTGATATTTATCATCTGATTGTTGTTTTAACTATGTGCTACCTGACATTATCACCCGTATTATGGGGGGGGGGGGGGAAAGCATTCCCGTCTGTGATGAATCCTTTCTAATAGAAGTTACAATGCCCCTTCAAGGAACACGCCACCATTTTTGAAAAAAAATAAACTTAAGTTACCGTTTTCGAATCCATTCAGCCGATCTCCGGGTCTGGCGGTAGCACTTTAGCTGTAGCTTAGCATAGATCATTGAATCTGATTGAACCGTTAGCATCTCCTCCTAATGTCTTAATTATATAGCCCAAGAGCAATCTTATTCGGCCGTAATAATCAAGGAACTTTGCTGCAGCGCCTGAAAATAGTCCCCAGCTTGGTAACTTCCAATAAGCCTATTTTCAGGCTCTGCGTAATATCACTGCGCCTGCTGCACTCACGGTACGGCAGCAAAGTTCCTTGATTACTCTTGAATGAGAGTATAGTTCCTAGCCTTATCGGCCTAGAAAATCGTAACTTTTAATTTTCCGTCGGTCTTAGTGCACGACGTAACTACAGAAGAGTCAAGTTTAAATAGGAAAAATATAGAAACTCTTTGTGGTCATTTTTGAGCGAGATGCTAACGGTCTAATCCGATTCAATTATCTATGCTAAGCCAAGCTAAAAGTGCTACCGCCAGACCCGAGATCGGCTGAATGGATTCGAAAATGGTAAAACTCAACTGTTTACCTCTAGGGGAGTTGGAAAATGAGCCTATTTCAAAAATAGTGGAGTGTTCCTTTAAAAAACATTTTCCTGTATAGTTTATATATGCTATCTATTTATAAGAGATAATATGTTAACAATATAACACAAACACGAGTGCCGTTTTCCCCCCCGCAATCGGAGCAATCGCGATTGTTGTATTGATTTTATACATCAGATCAACACATTAGAAGTTAATATTGAGAGAGTTTAATGAACTGGTTTTTGAATGAATCATTTGAGTCATTTGCTATGTAGTTGCTAGGGTGTTCTGGGTGGATGCAATGCTTTTGCTATGGGGTTGCTAGGGTGCTCTGGGTGGTTATTATCCCATTGCCAGACAGTTGCTAGGGTGTCCTGGATGGTTGCTAGATAATTTTAAGGGTGTTCTGGGTGGTTGCAATACTGTGGCTAGGCAGTCACTAGGGCGTCTTGGGTGGTTGTTATATTGTTGCTGGGTAATTGTTAGGTGTTTTGGATGTTTGCAATACGGTTGATAGGTAGATCTTATGGTGTTCTGAGTGGATTCTATACTATTTCTAGGTAGTTCTTATGGTGTTTTAGCTGGTGGCTATGCTATTGCTAGGTAGTTGCTAGAGTTTCCTGGGTGGTTGTTAATGCCATTGCTAGATAGGTGCTATGGTGTTCTGGGTGGTTGCTGTGCTGTTGCTATTTAGTTCTAGGTTGTTATTGGTGGTTATGTCCATCTCCATGGTTGCTAGGGTGTTCTCAGTGGTTGCTATGCTGTTTCTTGTCACATTCTGAGCAGCTTATTATTTCTCAATGTTAAAGGTATTCTCAGTGTTGCTAGACTGTTTTACATGGTTGCTATGCCGTTGTAAACTGATTACTGGCCCATGTTTAATGTATTCTCAGTGGTTGCTTTGCAGTTGCTAGGATGTTTTGGATGGTTGCTGTTCTGTTGCTAGGTAGTTGCTGGGACGTTCTGAGTGGTTGATTATTGGCCCAAGTTGAAGTATTCTTAATGGTTGCTGTTGCTAGGTGGTTTCTAGGGTGATCTGGGTTGTTGCTATGCTGTCGCTAGGTAGTTGGAAAGGTGTTTCTTGTGGTTGCTAGGATATTCTGATTGCTTGATTAATTACCCAAATTTAAAGTGTTCTGAGTGGTTGCTAGGGTGGTCTGGGTGGTTGCTATGCTGTTGCTAGGTAGTTGGAAAGGTGTTTCCGGTGGTTGCTAGGATTGCTTGATTAATTGCCCCAATTTGAGGTGTCCTGAGTGGCTGTTAGAGTGTTCTGAGTGGTTGCTATGCTGTTGCTAGGTAGTTGTATTGGTGTTCTGGGTGGTTGCTATGCAGTTGCTGGGTATTTGCGTGGATATCTCGATTGCTTGATTAATTGCCCAAATTTAAGGAGTTCTGTGATTCGCCTCTAAACACAAGTGCTCCCATCCGCTAATTTGTCGATGGGTCGTGACCAGATGTTTGTACTGCATGGCTGCTGCTGTGTGTGAGCACGCATGTTTCTGTATGTCCTAACGGGGGCCAAAATGTAAACAGAACTGGTTTCTATTATGGGCGCGTTTAGAGCTAAAATAGCAGACATCCGTCCGAGTTCACTGCAATGGTTCAGAGAGAAACCCAAGAGAGATCAGGGTGGCCTGGGGTTAGAAGACAAGTCATTGCCTCTTCCCTCTACTTCTTCCAAATGGGCATTGGCAACAACCATCATTTCACAATGATCTGAGGTCAGTGTTGGGAAGTAACTAACTAAAATCAGCCATTTCAATAACAAGCCAATTTTTCAACAAGTTGATTCATTTTTGTCTGTTGGTTTGTTATTTAAAGTTATTTTATTGAATTAATTGAAAGTGTGTTATTTTTTGTCAGTTATTTTACAGACATACATCCTATATTTATATATTAATATAATATAATATATAATATTATTACTGTTTGTATTTTGTGGAAACTTAAATAAGGTTGCATTTGAATTTCAGTATTATCTTTTCATGGTTAAACAACATTTATTTTGGAAAAACATTCTAAGGAGAAATATATTTCTTTCAACCAAGCTTTTCAGTATATATATATATATACAAAAGTATTTGTGTTCACAGCAGTACTTACTGCTGTTTTTCATTGTTTTATTTGATTCAGTGTTTTGTTGTTGTATTAGTGCTGTTTAGTGTAAAAGTGTCTGTTGAATATATTTCAATTGAGATGTTTTCGTGCCAGAATTGTTTTTATTTACTTTTTGTCTTTACTGATTGTCTACTTTTCACTTCAGTGGATTTCAACTACTTTCAATGACAACTAGCTTGTAGTTTGGCCAGCTAGTTTTTAGGTAGCCTCCCCAGCACTGGTGGAGGTCTTGTGAATGTTGATTGTTTGTAAGAAACGGGTCCGTGATCAGTACAAAAGGTCAGTTTGAAGCAGATATAATGCAGAATGCCAGTGAGAGACACTCACAGTATCCCATGATCCCCCTGAGTCCCAATCAGAGACGACTTTCACATGACACTTCATATGCAGGAGTCACTTCTCCATCGGAGTGAATCATCTTCTCTCAAACAGCCGTCCAAGAGCTGGTGGGGGGTTTAAAGACCGTTTTACTTGGACCTTGTTTGTGGAAAAGCCTCCCATTATGTGCATTTCTCTCAAAACCCGAAATCATTTATGTGGTTGTCAAGTCTTATTGAATATGATTAGTCAGATGACAATTTAAGTGGAATAAACAGAATAAAGCTTCTTGGTTTTAACTAATCTTTGAAATCTGAGTTCTTGGGAATTTTGTGATCCCCCATGATCAGTCGTAAAATCATGCAAGTCCATTAGAGATTCCTTTGGTCTGAACTTCAGTGGGAAAACAATGTCTCATGATACAGTACATTTGATGAGTTAAAAAAACTGATGAGTGCCATGTCAATATATCAGTTTCAAAGAAGCATTGATGTTAATGTCAAAGTTTTGGGAAGATCTCAGTGGAAAATATATGTGGGCTTTTAGTTTTTGTAGCCCAAAACGTGTACATAATAAAATTAAATACTACTGCACACAGTAGGCCCAAAAGTATGTGGACAAGGTTAAAAAACTTTCCTATACTAGTTTGAGAGTCAACTAGTCAACATTGGTAGGTTGATTCCCCTGAAAACTATAAACCTAGTGACTCTGTGTTACTTTCAAAACATTGATCTGTTTGTTTGAACAGCTTGACACAGCAACACTGATTCGACCAATGGCGTGAGTTTGGGGCGGGGCCATCTGTGGTGCCGACCAATAGCATAACTCACAAAAGGTGAATGTTTGAAAACCTGCTTGACAACAGTTCTTGTTTTTGCAGTTTGGTTTGGTGACGCTACAAACTTCAACTTTAAAACTGTCTAAATGTCAATGCATACCTTATTGATATTGCCTACTTCCATCCATAAAGTCCGTTGCCAGATGCTCAAAAGATGACATGAAGAAACAAAAATGAATTTGCTCAAAAGTGATTATTTATCATTGACCCACATGACATAATACACCCACATCTCGCCTAAATGAGAGTTTTAGATTTCCACACCAATTTCCAGGTTGCACGTCCAATGTCAACTGGCATTATGCTCTTTTCCAAGCAGAACACTGGAAATTCTAACTGGTTGGAACTAGTTCCAAATTGAATGGAATGCAAAATGACTTCATGCATCCACTAAAATCACCTTGACATCAAATGAAGGCAACAAAGGCATTGCAAAAATGGCCAAAAGTGTTTCTGAGAATACCACTTGCTTTGATCGTTTGATATTCAGACACTTTTAAATATGACTTGTATGTCCAAATACTTTTTGATTCCACTACAGATGTTGTGAACCTTTATTAAAGCAGATGAAAGTCTAATGTGTGCATTTCAGGTTCCATTTAATATTACGACTGCCAGTGCTGGGTAGTAACAGATTACATGTAATCAGATTCCAAAAAATACTCTTTATATTTTACATCAATAAGGTACAAAAATATACAGTTTAAATCAATGCAATAAACTAATTAGGTCAAAAGTAATCTAAAAGTAATCAAAAAGTAGTCCAATTATATTACCTAAAATGTGCAATGGATTACATTACTAACTACAATTGTTGTCATGTAATCTGGAATCAGTAATGGATTACAGTTTGTAAGTAATCCACCCAGCAGTGATACTGCTAAATTCATATTTTTGGGAATTTCAAGCAAGTCTCCGTTTAATATACCGTATACTGCCATAGTCATATTTCAAGAATAAATATCTAAGAGTTCAGAAATAGTTTATCTGAAGAAATGTCTTGCACAAAGGGTCCCAACGTGATATATAATATTTATACGAACATGATAAGTGATCAAATCCAATCTGATCCTTCAATAATCGTGGTACCATCCAAACTGTCATCAAGTTTGGGCAAATTTATCGATCACTAAAAAAAATGCTTTGAACTTAATTCCCATAATGTCTGTACGTCTGGATTATTTCCACATGTTGTTTTCTAATATCAGGCGTCAGTCACAGAGTTACATAACTGTTCACATGCATTGCATACATGCACATGTCATATCGGGTCAATATCCGTTAGAGGTCAATAAAATCTGTATCTTTGTTTGCAAAGCTGTGCGTCTATCACAAAAGAAGCCTATTTTAATCGATACATAAAACTTAGATAACTGACCCATTTCTGAATAGCGTTGTTATGGGTCAATATGTGTCTCATCAGTCTCACATTTGATTTCTGATCTTATTTTAAAACACACTTGCAGGTCATTAAACCAGCGTTCATAAAAGAGGGCAACAGACCCTTTGTTTTCACCATTGATTTTTAGCAATAATATATCAATCTTTCAGTTCTTAGGTTAAGTGATGAGATATGCTTCTGTAGATCCCAAAACATATCGACCAATTAGAAAAGTTGCTCTGAAACAAAAACTGTGGCAAAAGAGCTCAACAATAACTGCCATAACAGATGAAGAATATGCTAATCAAGTCTCGAAACTCTCAAACTGCTTGTGTTTTGCATATAAGTTTGTTATACTTATAATCAATCACTTATATTGTTTTTCTACCTACATTTCTAAATCAATTATGCCATGATTCATGGAAGTGCTTAAGTAGTTAATTTCCTCATTAATAAAAAAGTTTAAACCCTAAGAAATCTTATACCATCCAGATGGGAATGTGTGTTCATATTTATTTATTTATTGCATTTTTCTTACATAGAAATCTGCATTCAGATAAGAATGTCTGTGATTGTGATATTTTATTTATTTATTTATTTTGTTTTGTTTTTAGCGCCTCTCCTTATTTATGGTAATAATTGTATGACTTAATAATAATTGTATAACTTTGTATGAAAAGCACGTTGTTAATTCTCGCATAACATTTCAGAATTGATATTTAGTATTCGTGTCGTTCTGCTACCTTCATTTCTAATTCACTTATGCCATTTGCAGTGATTGATGGAAGTACTTTATTTCCTCATTAATAAAAAAGTTTGAACTTGGATGTACTCTTATACCATCCTGGGAATGTGTTTTGCGAATATTTATTTATTAATTTATTAATATTTTCTCTTTGAAATCTCCATTCAGATAAGAAAGTTTATTTAATGTTGCTTGACACTGACTTTAAATAGTTCATTCTTTCTTTGTTTACTTGTTTATTTGTTTTTAGCACCTCTCCTCATTTATGTTTTTTTTTTTTTTAAATGTACCACAGCATCATACTAATATAAAAAAGACATTTTGTATGAAAGCAGGTCATTAATGCTTCACAATAAAGTGGTAAGATGTACTCAAGACGTACACGAGTCAGTTCTCACGTGATATGATAATTGATCTCTGTCCGAGGTAAACATTACACCATCTGGATCTGGATTTTTGTGATTAATTTTTTATTAGACTGTCTGGATCTTGACAGCAGAAAAACAAGTTTTCAGCTGCCAACTCCTGAATGTAGCAGAAACAGACGCGGTGGCCCGACGGTCTGCAGCGTTTCTTTGCGCTACTGATCTTCCCTTCGGTGGAAGATTCCTGAGAGTTTTGCTTTTTCCAACTCACATTCCCACAGGACAGAGAAATGACAAATAAGATCTCTTTACAGTGCCAATCAATTAAACCAAAACAGATCTTTCCTGTTAAATGTAATGTCTCTAGATGTTTCTCCTGAGAAAAAGACTACAGTCATCTCACATGTGTCTCCTCTGAAGCTTCAGAAGAGATCAACAGTGTCTCAAACTGTGCTCCCATACCAAAGTCAAACGTCAGAGATCGCGATTTGCTCACCTGTTTCTTGAGTCGTTGCTATGCAGTTGCTAGGGGGTTGCTAGAGTGTTCTGTGCTTTTCTTGAGGCGTTGCTATGCAGTTGCTAGGGGGTTGCTAGAGTGTTCTGTGCTTTTCTTGAGGTGTTGCTATGCAGTTGCTAGGAGGTTGCTAGAGTGTTCTGTGCTTTTCTTGAGGCGCTACTATGCAGTTGCTAGGGGGTTGCTAGAGTGTTCTGTGCTTTTCTTTGGGCGTTGTTATGCAGTTGCTAGGGGGTTGCTAGAGTGTTCTGTGCTTTTCTTGAGGCGTTGCTATGCAGTTGCTAGGGGTTGCTAGAGTGTTCTGTGCTTTTCTTGAGGCGTTGCTATGCCGTTGCTAGGAGGTTGCTAGAGTGTTCTGTGCTTTTCTTGAGGCGTTGCTATGCCGTTGCTAGGAGGTTGCTAGAGTGTTTCTGTTCTTTTCTTGATGCGTTGCTATGCCGTTGCATAGGTTGCCAGGGTTCGGCGTTCCTTGGCGTTGCTATTGTTTGTGGCAAAAACAATTACTAACAAAATAGCATCACAGAGTAAGAGACAAGGAATCAAATTATATTTAAGGAAAGAAGTTTATTTTCCTTAAAGAGGTATGTTCATGTTTCAGCAGCTACCCTGAAATACAACAAAACCTGAAATCACACTGGAAACAGACAGCCTTATTATACTGTTATCACCCCCACTTCTTGCAGGTTTTCCTTAAACCACACCTAGCTGTATTCAGAAAGAAAAAACAATGGTCCTTCTAACCCCCCTGGGCTTTTATTATCTTCACATCTGTGAGGTCAACAACCCCCCTGTCTTTCTTGCACTGAAGAGTTCAAAGGCTCTTTCTGATCATTTGTTTTTTTTTTACTGTGTGTTTGTGTGCCTTCACACCCGTGAGGCCAAAAGTACTAACCCCTCTGTCTTTCCTGATTAAATTATCCGCCCTAGAGACTTCAAAGGCTCTCTGTTTTACTGTGTGATGTCTTTGTTGCATTTCAGGTGACATACATAAAGAGAAAAACATTAATTTTCCCACAACAATTCCTCCTCTTTATCATTCTCTGATAAACGATTTGGATTCATTAACATTAGGTTTGATTATAACAACTTAAAAACACGCTTGTTTCTAATTCTAAGCAAAGTCATACATGATTATAATTGTTTCAAGTCATTTCATCACAGTTATACTCCTCATGTCTGACTTTCGTATACCTGATCATTCTTCACATTTCTGTGTAAATGTCATCACTCTCGTCACTCTCATAATCATCACATTTGTATTCACTATCTATCGTTTTGGTCAGTTTTACTGCTTGTATGGGCGTCCCAGCCCTGACCAATCTCTGTACTGAGCTGGAAATACACCTCATAATGCATGGCAAACAAAACAGAATCAGAATTCCTATCATTACAATTGGCAGAACAGTTTGAATTATCCAGTACATTCATCCTCCCCACAAAGACATAACCCACTCGGCCCACAGGTTTTCAGTCCGCTCAGGTTCTCTTACGGCCTCTCTCGTGTGTTCAATTATGTTGGTTATATTATCACTGTAATCAGGAATGTTAAAACAACAAGATATTCCCAGCATCTTACACACTCCGCCCCTTTCGCCCATAAGCATATCAAGAACTAAACAGTTTTGAATGACTGAGTCCCTCAGTTGCCTCATTTCATCACTTGTTAATGTCAAAGCATTTTCTGTGCTATTGGCCATTTCTAATACCGTCCATGCTAACCCATTAATCTTGTTAATCGTTACTGTTGTACCCACCCCTAAGAAAATGGACCAACCTATATTTGCTCCTGGTGTCGTCCACGGATCAGTTAGTGTGTACCCCGCATAATGATTTGGCAAAGTCCCAGGCAAAATCTTAATGTCTCGTCTCTCCCTCTTACCTACTTTGCTTGGTAAATACACAGAAGTTCCCACATTCATCAAAGCTGGATAACAGCAACCTGACCAGTCTTTTTTTTGGCAAACGGTGATAAGCTCTGTCACCACACACCCACACCACGGCTGGTGAACTTTCGTTCGGTTTGTGAAATGGACATGTGAAGTTGATTTCTTTGTTGTTGATGATTGCTGTACAATTGTTCATTGTTCCGTCCTGTACGTTGATTTTGATCCTGCAGTCAGACCATCCAGTCTTTAACATTCTCGGCCTGTTGAAACAGACACAAACGTCACCCTGGGCATATGTTACCCTCAAAGGAGGAATTGCTATATCAGTGTTGTTGTATTGCTGTATGTGGTCACAGTCGTCAGCAGGCTGTTTCGTTGGTGTCCTTCCTTCCTCCAGGTCCACAACAGTTTTTTTTAGCACATCAGTCATTTGTTGAGGAATTAGACACTTAGTTTCGTTGGCTGTTGCTGCCGTCAGAGGGACAGTTTTCCAGGCATGAGACATTTGTAGACACATCCAGCAGCTCGTTTTGATCTTCAGTTCCTCTTTCTGCAGTATTGCCAGCGCGCAGGCTTTGTTCCCCTGGCATTTCATCATGGCTTTCTGTACTTCAGGATTCCAGGCCAGTTCCTCTTCAGTAGCTTGTTCGACCTCAGGTGACACAGGTGACAAGAAAGGTGTCATCGTCGTTGCGGTCCATGGTCTGGCTGCCTTGACTACCATAATGTCTATTGTCTCATACCAGTCAGTCCCAGTCAAGTCCAGGGCACAGTAATACCTGCCTTGGTCAGCACGTGTTGCATGTTTCAATTCCACTCTCATCCTGTACCTGTTGTTACTCAGTTTGTCTTCAGCGTGTACCCGAAATCTTTCATCGTATCCTGACTTGTGGTTATAAGCGTATGCTTTCACGTCGGTCCATTTACATGGGCTTTCGCAGATGTAGAAAGGTGCGTACTCCTTAGTATGTCCATCGCACCCGAGACAGTTCTTCTGGAATGGGTTGCACTTGAAAGTCACATTTGATCCCTCCTCTATTGTGATGGTGTTTTCGTACAGTCCTCTCACCGGCTCCACTTCCGTGAATGTGTCTCTTTTTGTACGTTGTTTGATGATGCTGTTTAGCACGGATGTTTCAGTCCAGTTGGTGTGTTTTTCCGCAGACCATTCTTTCAAGCTCTCAATGAAGCACAAAATTATCAAACAAAAAGTCACTGTAAGACTACATTCATTTTGACTTTGATATCAAAGTCTGCACATTCCTGGCAGTTTGAATGGGTACCATGGTCTTGAACGATCCATCTTGTCTAGTGATTTCAGCTCTTTGCAATGATCAATGTCTCTGGTTGTGGCTGCACAAATGGTTTTACTCTGCACACCGGCCTTATCACTCCTCCTGAATGACCTTGCTCTTGCACTTGGTGTTTGGGCTTGATCTTGGGGCTTATTGTTGAACTTGTTGTTGTTGTTGCTGAGACTCCTCCTCCTGTTGCCCTTCCGATATGGGCGGAACTCTCCTGCAGTGGCTGGCGTGCACCCACGTAGCTCTCTCTCCGACCTTCACCGCCGTGTGTGTTATCAGCAAAACTTGGAATGGCCCTCGCCACCGTTTCGCCTTCCAGTTCTTCCTCCTCAGGTCACGAATTACCACGTAATTCCCCGGCCTGATCTTATGCAGAAACGTCTCAGCAACCTTCCTCTGGGCAGCTTTCACCTGCACAGAAATGTTGGATAGCAGACAAGACATTTCTTTGCAGTAATTCAACATTTCATTTTCACACACATCCGTTGATGGAAGCCTGCGTTTTCCCCCCTCTATTCCCATGAATGGTGGTCTACCAAAGAGAATTTCGAATGGGCTTAAATTTGTTTTGACTCTTTCTCATTCTCATATACATTAACACGGTTGGGAGTGCTTTCACCCATGAGAGTCCGGTTTCCTCACAACACTTTGCCAATTTGTTCTTTACTGTCTGATTTTCTCGTTCTATAGCGCCTCCGCTGGCGGCGTGATAGGCGCAATGTGTTCTCATATCAATTCCTAAGGACTGACCCACCTGTTTTATTGCCTCATTGACAAAATGTGTTCCATTGTCAGAACTGATTTTTCTTGGGATTCCCCATCTCGGAACAATCTCTGTTAGCAGAGCCTTTGCTACTGCTGCCGCGTCTTGTTTTGATGTTGGGAAGGCCTCGACCCATTTGGACCACATGTCAACCATCACTAAACAATATTTCTGTTTCCCACAAGGGGTTAATTCAATGAAATCGATCATTAAGTACTCAAACGGCCCTTCTGGGGCCGGTTGGGATACCAGCTGCGTTTTGATGCCTCGTGCCACATTGTGTATTACAGATAACACATCTTTTGCAAAAATTCTCAGCGAATATTGTGAAGCCCTTGGTAAACCACAATTCTTTCATCTGTGCAATCATTCCCCCTTTTGATACATGGTCTAACCCATGTGTCAACTTAGCATAATGTTGAAAGAAATGTTTGGGTAAACAGGGCGTTCCAACAACGGATCTCCACACACTATCAACAAGGCTGCAGCCTGATGCTTTCCAGTTGTTTTTCTCAGCTCCTGTGGAAAAAGACTGCATGCTCTGTAAACAAGGAGAAATGTCAAGATTAATGTCAACTTGTGCGCAAGTGGCGCTTTTACTATTATCTTTAGTCTGATCCGCTGCCGCTGCTTTCGCAGCCATATCAGCTCTGGCATTTCCTGTTGAAATTAAACTTTTATCATTAGTATGCGCTGCGCATTTACAAATCGCAATTTTGTCTGGTAACAGAATAGCTTCGAGCAGGTCCGATACCAGAGAAGCGTTTAGTATCGGCCTCCCATCTGATTTCAAAAATTTTCTGTGCTTCCACAAAGCTCCAAAGTCATGCGTGACCCCGAAAGCGTATTGTGAGTCTGTGTATATCGTCACACATTTATCTGCCATCAGTTTACACGCTTCGGTCAGTGCGACCAGTTCCGCTGCCTGCGCAGAATAGTGTGATGGTAATTTGTCAGACTTCAGAGTTTCAAATTCAGTCGTTACAGCATAACCCACTTTATTCTGCCCTGTTTGTGGATCTTTCGAGGCAGACCCATCCACAAACAGGACATTGTCACAATTATCAAGCGGTATGTCTAAAAGGTCTGGACGTGGTGTGCACACCTGTTCGAGCGCTGACAGACAACAGTGATGTTCCTCGCCATCCTCCTGTGTGGGCAGAAGGGTGGCAGGATTCAAAGTTGTGCATCGTTTCACAGTTATGTTTGGCATGTCCAACAAAATTGTATGATACCTCAGCCATCGGGCTGTAGACAAATGTGACGTTCTTTGCTCTTGCAAAATCATGGAGACTGCGTGTGGAACCATTAAAGTCAAATCAGAGTAGCCTACAAATTCTCTTGAGGCCATCACAGCTAGCTCGGCCGCTGCCACTGCTCTCAGGCAGTGTGGAAGTCCTGCAGCTACAGCATCAAGTTTGTTGTCAGAATAGCCCAGGTCGCAGTCCCCCCCCCCCCCCCCCCCCCCCCCCCCCCCACCTGCCCCATGAAGTTCTGCCAAGAGAACAAGAGACATAAAACCATGTCTTCTCATCGACCATCTGTACAAACGGGCGGTTTATGACAGGAAGGCCTAACGTTGGAGCCATAGTCAGTTGCACTTTCATGTTATCAAATGTTTTCTCAGCCTCGCTTGTCCAAACAAGTCTGTCACATGACCTCAGCCCTTTCCCTGTCGTTAGGGCTCGTAAGGGCTGCTCAAAAATGGCATAATTAGGAATGAATGTTCTGCAGTAAGCACACATCCCCAAGAATGACAGCATCTGTTTCTTTTGTAAGGTTTATTTATTTATATATTTTTTGGGGGCACCTCTTTTATGGCCTGCACCCGTTTCTCAGACAGTGCTTTGCTATTTGGTTTAATAACATGCCCCAGGAAGGTTACTTCCTGTTTCACAAACTGCAGCTTTGAAAGACTGACCTTGTGTCCCCCCTGCTCAAGATGCTTCAGGAGAGTCACAGTGTCGACAATGCAGGTAGTTTTATTTTTGGCACAGATTAATAAATCATCAACGTATTGTAACAAGGCCGTTCCAGCTGTCAGAGTCAGAGGCTCAATACTTCTCCGAAGGGCTTCGTTATAAATCGTTGGGGATTCACAATAGCCCTGACACAATCTTGTAAATGTGTAGCCTTTATCATTGAAATCAAACGCAAACCAAAACTGGCTTTTCTCTTCCACTGGGACGCTAAAGAAAGCATTAGCTAAATCCACCACAGTGAAATATGTTGCATCTTGCGGAATTTGTGACAAAATAGTATAAGGGTTTGGCACTCGTGCTGCCCTGGCAATGACAGCTGAATTTACCGCCTGTAAATCCTGCACAAATCGCCACTCTGTTGGCTGACCCTTATCTCTAATCTTTTTTACAGGAAAAATTGGTGTGCGCACTGGTGAATCATTGCACGGTATAATTATTCCCTCCTTCAACAGAGAATCAAATACTGGCATTATGCCCTGCAATGCTTCATGTTTGAGGGGGTATTGTGCTTGACACGGTCTGTAGTCAGATTTGGGGGTGATTACAACCGGCTCGCATCCCTTAATTAAACCCACATCGTACTTGTGCTCTGCCCACAATTTTGACGGTATTTCTGCCAAAGAAATATCAATGTCTGAGGCAGAAATAGCCCCCACCCCATGTTTTGTCACATCATTCTTCACAACAGCTGTCACAGTTCTCAAAACCTGTACATCAAAATCGTAGTTTGATTTAAACGCTCCAACACTTTTGCTCTGTGCTATGTCTGTATCAATTTCAGCCCAGTCTGTGGCCTGCAGGCACCTTTTCACAAAAAGCCCTAAATCCTTCCACTGCTGCTTTATGGCCTTCGACACAGATAGGTGGGGAACACTCTCTTCTGTCATTAAATAATACTGTAATTGTTCTTCATTCAAACTGGCAGAAAGCACACACACATTCTCTGTCCAGAAAATATTGTCAAATTTCACACTTTCATTCTCCACACCACCAAACCAATTTTCTTCATACTCTAAGTCTCGTTCTACTACGACATGTGACGTGCAATGCATTTTATCAGGCATCATAAACTCTGTGTTGATTGGTGTTGTTCGATCCTTAGCCAATTTCAAAATCATCTCTGCCCAATCAACATCTTTTATCTGCCATTCGTAAGTCCACTGCGGCTTAAATTTAGAACATGTTATTTGTGGTGCTTACTCAATGCTAATTCCATAGGAATCAGCATTGAGGGTCAAATTTAATTCACACATTAAATATCTGGCCATTAGAGGCGCGGGACATTTGGGCGATCAGAGAAACTCGTGTTTTAGAGTTCTTCCCCCCCTCCGTCTCACACTCTAAGGGCTCAGTGAATTGTTCAGAGATCAAATGGCCTGAAGCCGAAGTGCTTTCATTCACTTTTCCTGTCATTTTCGGCACACATGGCAAGTCACATGGTCGTAAAAAAAATAAAATTAGAGAAGTGCTCGGCACCTCCGGAATCGACCAAAAAGTTAATTACTACTCCCTCGACTATCATTGGGTATCTTGGCATTTGAGAAAACCCTGTGCTTTTGTACATTTTTAAATATACATCAGAAACACTGCTCAACATTTCATCATTCACACCATTGCTCAAAACACACAAAGATTTGCAAGCAGATTCTTCATTGCAGATAGCAGACAGTAAATCAGTGTATGTGTTTGTGTTTGTGCGTGTTTTGCGTGTTAGAAATAAATGTTCACTTCCCTTTCTCGTAGTCAGCCACCGACCTCCTCGAACTGGACCATTTCCGTCCTGCTCTCCGTCTCTTTTGTTTCAATCAGACCTTACATTTGGGCACGCATTGCTCCAATGCCCGTCTCTCCTGCACACTCTGCATTTGGTACAGTCTCTGAGCGCATGGTCGTTTGTAGAACACACATAGCACCGCCATTTCCTTCCGCCATCTCTTCCTCTCGCCTTTTGTTGGGTTACAGGCATGTTTGGTTCACGTTGCACAACCGCATTGTGAGTGGTTTTCTGTCTTTCTTTTCCTGCAGCTGGTCCTCGGCGTGTATAGCGTGCGTCAGGGCTGACGTTAAGCGCCCGTTCTTCCACTCCACATAACTTGCCTTTGCTCCCTTTGAAATTTCTGGTCTCAGTCCTTTCAGAAAATAACCCAATAGAAGGCTTTCCCACGTATTTGGTTTGTTCCCTCTGTCCGTAGGCTCTGTCAAGCCGCTGTGTTTTCCAAATGTTTCAAAAAGTCTGTAATAATAATGCTGACAGACTCGTCCTTCTCCTGAGTGCAGCATGTAATCTTTTCAGTGTCCACACGCGGAGGAAATGCTGCGCTTACTGCGTTGGTGAAGTTTTCCACTTCTTTCCTGTATGGTTCGTTGCTCGCATGGTCCCAGTCTGTGTGCACACGTCTCACGTCCGTTGTCGCCAGTTTTCCGCTCACTTTATGCCAGTTCGCTGGGCCCATTTTTACACCCAGCATCCGTCTCAGTTCTTGTGAAGTCGGGCTGAATTCTCGACACAGTAAAAGCAGTTCTCTCGCAAATTTTTTCGCCCGCGTCCTGCGGATCCGGTAGATGTGCCATTGCGTCTCTCATATCGGACACTGTCCAAGCTCTAAAGACCAGCATTGGCCCGTCCGGACCCGCCACTTCGACCATCGGAGCTGTTATGTTAGGCGCTGTGACGCTGATCTTTCCCTTTTTAATCGTCTTTGATCTTGTCACTCTCGGCCTGCTGGTGCTCGGTCTTTCTGCAGTTGTGCTGGGAACCATTTCAGACGCGTTCCCGAAAACTTCCTGTTCTTCGTCCTCCTCCCTTTCTTCTTCGCTGTCTGTGGCAGCGAGCGCTGAGGATTTTTACCGCTGCCTGCTGTACTGGCGGTATTGGTGCTCGTGAGAATTCTTGCGCTTGTAGCATGTGCACTGCTGTGTCTGTCGCTGCTCGCGCTCCTCTCGCTTCTGCTCGTGCTGCCGCTTGTGCTGCTATTCGTGCTGCATTTTGTGCTGGTCTTTGGAATGGAGAGCAGTCGAGATCGTGGTCCAGTTTCAGGGCTGTCAGCTCTGCCACGGGGTAGTGATGTTTATAAGCCGGCGGTGCTGACCCGATTTCGGGTGCATGTTGGAAAACACAAGCACACTTTTCATTAGTAGCATTCTGCTCCGGTGGAGCTGATTTCTCACACACATTCTCTTCCACCTTTTTTCATTTCATTCCTACATGCCAATTCTTTCTGCATTTGCTTTCGTTCTCGTCTTTCAGCTTCTTCTAACCAACAACCTATAGTTTGCTCACATCCTTTACACACATGACGAACACACATACAACAACCATTCTGATATTTTTTTGTTTTTTTTTTCTTTTCAACTGACTCTCACAACATTCAGTCTTACTTTACTCAATGTCCCTTCTTCGGGAAAATCATGATATTTGATCAGCTTTTCTATGTCTAGCATACACTTATGCCCATAATTCTTTTTCATTTGACCGAAAACTGGTGTTTAAAAATGAGCTATCTTACTGTTTGGTGATCCCATATTGGTTGATTTCTATCTCTTCTGGATTTCCTTCGACGCACGTCTATTAATCTGTTAAACGTCTTCAACAGATCCGATTTTGTCACCTCAAATCGGCAAGGTTAGCAAAAATGCTCTGTAATTGCGGCTTACTCAAAATCTTCCCGTGAGTGCTTTCCAGCGCTCGATTGATTCTAGTTCACCTTAATCAGCTGTGGCTCTTCCGTCCACCTACGAGCTAGTTTTCGGTATAAAATTGACTTGACTTCCTCAGGTTACAATTCACCCCTCGAAAACCTTCTCTGCTCGCACCAAAGAGGTAGTCTCCGCCACTATGGTTCACTAACAGTCATCTCGAATTACACCATACAAAAACAATTTACAGTCTCTTACCCGAGATGCTTTTACTGCCACCGGGTTCTTTCTGATCTCAGCCGAGTCACTCTGGCCCTGAAAGCATTTTTGGCTCTTCTCTCTCAATTTTCGAGGTAAGACCATAGCTTGGTGCTCTGAGATGATCACTTCGTCAAATCCGCTCAGGACCAGAAGAAACCGCCGTGAGATCCCGCTTTCTGACACCAAATTGTTGTGGCAAAAACAATTATTAACAAAATAGCATCACAGTGCAAGGAATCAAATTATATTTAAGGAAATAAGTTTATTTTCCTTAAAGAGGTATGTTTATGTTTCAGCAGCTACCCTGAAGCACAACAAAACCTGAAATCACACTGAAAGCAGACAGCCTTATTATACTGTTATCACCCCCACTTCTTGCAGGTTTTCCTTAAACCACACCTAGCTGTATTCAGAAAGAAAAAACAATGGTCCTTCTAACCCCTGGGCTTTTATTATCTTCACATCTGTGAGGTCAACAACCCCCCTGTCTTTCTTGCACTGAAGAGTTCAAAGGCTCTTTCTGATCATTTGTTTTTTTTTACTGTGTGTTTGTGTGCCTTCACACCCGTGAGGCCAAAAGTACTAACCCCTCTGTCTTTCCTGATTAAATTATCCGCCCTAGAGACTTCAAAGGCTCTCTGTTTTACTGTGTGATGTCTTTGTTGTATTTCAGGTGACATACATAAAGAGAAAAACATTAATTTTCCCACAACACTATCTATCTGTTCTTTTCATGCTATGCAATCACTAGGGTGTTGTAGATAGTTGCTATGGCATTCCTATTTGGAGGTTTATCTTGGGGCGTTGCTATGCAGTTGCTAGGGGGTTGCTAGAGTGTTCTGTGCTTTTCTTTGGGCGTTGTTATGCAGTTGCTAGGAGGTTGCTAGAGTGTTCTGTGCTTTTCTTGAGGCGTTGCTATGCAGTTGCTAGGGGGTTGCTAGAGTGTTCTGTGCTTTTCTTGAGGCGCTACTATGCAGTTGCTAGGGGGTTGCTAGAGTGTTCTGTGCTTTTCTTGAGGCGTTGCTATGCAGTTGCTAGGGGGTTGCCAGAGGGTTCTGTGCTTTTCTTGGGGCGTTGCTATACTTCTGTTCTTTTCATGCTATGCAATTACTAGGGTGTTGTAGATAGTTGCTATGGCATTCCTATTTGGAGGTTTATCTTGGGGCGTTGCTATGCAGTTGCTAGGGGGTTGCCAGAGTGTTCTGTGCTTTTCTTGGGGCGTTGCTATGCTTCAGGTGCTTTTCATGCTATGCAATTACTAAGGTGTTGTAGATAGTTGCTATGGCATTACTATTTGGAGGTTTATCTTCAGGCGTTGAAATGCAGCTGCTAGGGTGGTCTAGATGATTGCTGTGGTATTCCTAGGTGGTTGTGCAAGTATTTGTTTCCTGGGGTGTTGCTATGCAGAGCAGGGGTGTCCAAACTCGGTCCTGGAGGGCCAGTGTCCTGTAGAGTTTAGCTCCAACTTGCCTCAACCGGCCTGGAAGTTTCTAGTATTCCAAGTAAGTGCTTGAATAGCTGGTTCAGGTGTGTTAAATTAGGGTTGGAGCTAAACTCTGCTGGACAGTGTGTGGACACCCTTGTGTTAGAGTGTTCTAGATGGTTGCTAGAGTGTTCTGGGTTTTTCTTGGGGCGTTGCTATGCAGTTGCTAGGTTGTTTAAAATGGTTGCTAGAGTGCTCTTGTCTCAAACTATACTCCAAAACCAAAGACAGAAGTCAGAGATGTGAATTTGTTCATGTCACATGGGGCAGTAAGACATGCAGTACAACAGCTTCCTTAGTTTGTGACAAATAGCCGTGTCGAATTCTGGAACATTGTATTGCACAAACAATATTTTTCTCTGTGTTTCTCATTGTGTAAGTAAAACATTATGGGTTTAGCCTCTAGAGTGCGATTTGACAGGCTAGACACATGTCCCAGCACTGGCACACGCAGGGCCAAACATTAGCCACTAGCAATAAGATCATTATATGTATTTACTTGATTTAGTTGTTTATTTTAGAAATGTAGAAATCATTTGCGTCTGCGTGCCAAACATCTTGCAGTGATTCTTTAGCATCACGCAGCATGTTTTATTTAGTTTTGAGCTGTATTGAAGCTAAACACAAACTGTATGCTGCAGAATAAAACTTTTTATAGAAGAGTATAATTGAGAAAATTAAAGAAAAGCCATACGGTGTTGTTAGGGGCGTTGCTATATGGTTGCTAGGGTGTGTTGATAGTTGCAAGGGCGTTGGTAGGAGGTTGCTTGTCTGCTCTGAGTGTGTCTTGGGGCATTTCTATGCAGTTGCTAGGGCATTCTAGATGGTTGCTAAAGCATTGCTAGGTGGTTTCCTGGGGCGTTGCTATGTTATTGCTACGGTGTAGTTGCAAGGCTGTTGCTAAGTGGTAGCTAGAGTGTTCAAAGGTGTTTCTTGGGGCATTGCTATGCAGTTGCTAGGGCATTACTAGGGGGTTTACTAGGGTGTTGCTATGCTGTTGCTAGGGTGTTCTAGATAGTTGCTAGACTGGTCAAACTGTTGCTATGCAGTTGCTAGGTGGTTTTAGATGGTTGCTAGGTGGTTTACTGTGGCGTTGCTATGTGTTTGCTAGGGTGTGCTGGTAGTTGCTAGGGCGTTGCTAGGAGGTTGCTAGAATGCGCTCAGTGTGTCTTGGGGCATTGCTGTGCTGTTGCTAGGGTGTTCTCGATAGTTGCTAGGGAAGGTGGTTTCCTGGGGCATTGCTTGGTGAAAATCTGTGTGAATTTGTCTCCTGTTTTTATGATGCAGCAGGTGAAAATGGTGTATTTGATCACTTAATAAATGAACAGCACACTCTCCATAACAAGACACATGATATGAGGAATCATCCATGTCTGCAGCACAAACGCTGCAGGACGATATACATACTGACGTTTCATACAGAAACCTCAGTATGAGTAATAGTAATAGTGATTCTTGACTTAGCAAACATCTTTAATATAATTTTAAATAATCCCATGAACAGCTTGCACTCATATGAATTTGTCCTGCAGTCAAACATAAGGAACTGATATCTTCGGCTCTGTCTTGAGAATAAACTCACACACACACTTCCCATTGTCCAGACTGGAACCGCAGGATGCTCTCTTTCTGGGAATAGAGAGTCTATGTTTCGTGTCTCTGTTCTGATGGGAAGTTTTGGACTCTTTTCATAGACTGTGATGTGTGGGTCGTGATATATAATCTTGGTCACAGAGATCAGCATGAGTTCTCAGCATCACCGATGGAAGCGCACAGATAATGCATGCGGTTTGATGTCAGTGGGACAGTCGCGCTTCCCAGTCGTCAGAGATGTCGTAGCAACGCATTACCATGACGCATATCTCTTAATAACAATATATTACATTGTCCTTGTTTTGTGAGTTTGATATTTATTAGAGGGCGAATTTCACAAAAAAATGTCACTTCAGGGGAAATGGTAAGTAGTATTTTGAAGAAAGTAACTGAATTATATTTTTTAGGTGGTTGCTAGAGTTTTTAAAATGTTTCTTGGGGTGTTGCTATGCCATTGCTAGGGTGTTTTAGATGGTTGCTAGTGCATTTCTAGGTGCAATTGCAATGCTGTGCGGAGTTTTAGTGTTGCTAGGGATCTAGTTGGGTTTTATAGGTCATTGCCAATGCTGTTGCTAGGGTGTTTTAGGTGGTTGCTAGGGCGATGCTAGTTGGTTTTTATAGGGCATTGCAATGCTGTTGCTAGGGTGTTTTAGATGGTGGCTAGGCCATTGCTAGGTTGTTTCCTGGGCATTGCTTTGCCATTGCTGGGGTGTTTTAAATGGTTGCTAGAGAATTGCTAGGGGGTCCTGGGCATTGCTGGGGTGTTTTAGATGTTTGCTAGGTCGTTGCTAGGTGGTTTCCTAAGGCGTTGTTATGCTGTTGCTAGGGCGTTGCTAGGTGTTGCTAAGCTGTTGATGGTGTTTTTTAGATGGTTGCTAAGTGGTTTCCTAGGGCGTTGCTAGGCCATTGCTGGGGTGTTTTAAGTGGTTGCTAGGGCTTTACTAGGTGGATTCCTAGTGTGTTGCCATGCCATTTCTGGGATGTTTTTAATGATTGCTAGGGAGTTGATAGGTGGTTTCCTAGGGCGTTGCTATGCTGTTGCTGGCGTGTTCTGGTAGTTGCAAGGGCGTTGGCAGGTGGTTGCTAGAGTGTTCTGGGTGTTTCTTGTTTTTTTTTTGGCCTTTTTTCTTTGAGTTTGATATTTATTGGAGGGCAAATCTCATAACAACGTGTCATTTAAGTATTCATTTAAGTGTTATGTATGTATTTTTAAACTATATGTAATTGTATTATTTTGTAATACATTGCATTTATTATTTAAATAATAAATAATTGTTCTTTTTTTACATTGCAATAGTCTACTTGAAAGTTTTCAGATCAGATGTGATCCCTCTGAATTTAATATTTCTCTAAAGATCCACGTTTCATTCAAAGTAATTAATGCCAATTCATATTTTTGGGGTGAACTATTTCTGTAATAATTTTTCTTATTGATTTGCTTCTTAGAGATATTACTGCATCAAAGGGTTAAATGGACAGAGCGAGGGAGATTTCGGCTGGCAGAGAGACGGTGTGTATAATGCACCCAAACTGCAAAGAAGAAAAAACAGACAAAGTGAGGCAAATATTTGAAGAAGACTGGCACACGGGATGGGACGGGTATTAATAGGCTTTTATATGTGTATCCCTCTTTACCTCTAAAAAAAAGATGAGTGAAGAGGTAGAAGGGGATTAATGGGTTACAAACCTTACACAGACTCACGGAAAAAAGAAAGAACAATGACGTTAGACATTCAGTTCCATTACTGCAGTATTAATAGATACCAGTACTGAATCTCAATCATGTATGAATGATACTTACACATTTTAATGGCCAGTGTCTAGTTGTATATTTAACAAGGACTGCCAGGAAAGGTTTTTAAATGCTTCAGCTGCTGAGATCTTCAGAAGTGGCTCATGGACAACAGGGGAAAACACTAAATGCAAATAATACTGTGTAACAAACACCCTCAGATCATCCAAGATGTAGGTGAGTTTGTTTCTTCATCAGATTTGGAGAAATGTAGCATTGCATCGCTCGCTCACCAATGGATGTGAATGGGTGCCGTCAGAATAATAGTCCAAACAGCTGATAAAAACATCACAATAATCCACAGCACTCCAGTCCATCAGTTAACATCTGGAGAAGCCAAAATCTGCATGTTTATAAGAAACATACCCATCATTAAGATGTTTTAATTTCAAACTGTTGCTTCCAGCTAAAATACGAGTCCATAATCCAATAATCAAACACCGTTTAAACAGTCCAGAACAGCTCTAAACAAATATGTGTGTGGATGTTGATGTGAGAGACAACAGGAGATGTAAGTTTTCACTGGAGGAAGCGTTATTATGGATTATTGATTCACATTTTGTCCAGAAACTAAGTTTTAAAGTTAAAAGTGATGGATTTGTTTGTTACAAACACACAGCTTTTTGTCTTCTCCAGATGTTAACTGATGGACTGGAGTGCTGTGGATTATTGTGTTTTTATCAACTCTCATTCTGACGGCACCCATTCACATCCATTGCTGAGCAAGGGACGCAATGCTACATTTCTCCAAATCTGATGAAGAAACAAACTCATCTACATCTCAGATGACCTGAGGGTGAGCACATTTTCAGCGAATTTGTGAACCATTACTTTAATGTCAAAGATCATGCATCCAGTAAATCATGTTAATTTTTAAGGACTTTTTTCAATTCTGGGACTGTGTTGGATCACTTGTCCAAAGTGAAATCTGTTCTGAAGCAAACCCAGCTGAGAAGCACAGATTTGCAGAACTGCTGCCCATCCAGTGCCATTAGCCGAATAAAGTGAGACAGTGAGAGTCACCAAATGATCCATAAAATAAATGCAGCTCAGATGAATCATTTGCCTGCCAGCATACAAACTTGTGCATTACCCAGTGACGCATTTAGCACAGACAATTACCTCTCACATTTCTACAGACGATAAACAAATCTCAAATCTATTCAATGCAAATCGAACTTTTGTGCAAACAAACCAGTCACATGCAACCTTACTTGTTTTATTTTGAATGCTTTTTCGTTTAGTCTTAGTTCAATTTCACTGATTAAAGCTTTATTTCACATCGTCTTGATCAAATTGAACAGTTGTGTATAAATAAACATGACATTCAGGTCACCGTAACAAACTGGAGAGAATGTGGAGTTTTAGGACACTAATAACAAATCGGCCTTAGTTTATAAGTTCTTAGAAGTTATTGATTTACTGATCAGAAATCCTGTTTTCACTCTTCTAGAACATTTTGTTTTGTCTTCGTCTGAGACAGCGACAGCGACGGCTCTTTCCGACAATATTTAATACAGGATTCTCAGGATGTTCAGCTCTAAAATATTGAATTGGCTTAATATTGATTGCTCTTTTGTTCAGTAAAACATCCTCACAGGTCATTACGATGTGTGGTCTGAGCAAATCATTCTTTTGAGCTGGTTATTTTAAATGCATTGTCCAAATGATTCACAAATTGGTCCGAATAATTCATTAACAAATCATTCTTTATTTGAAGGAAACTGAATTTTTTAAAGTGCTTAGTCAGGTCTTAAATGTCCAGAAATGTGGGAAACTAGTTTTACTGTGTTTACAGCTGAAATGTAACTAACATATTTCAAAATTATTATGTAATATATGGTTTGTATTAAAATAATAATACAATTTGAAATAATACTTCATTGTTTTTAACATACAATGGGCTACTTAGAAGTTTGTTTGTCTTGACACAATTAAAATAATATATTATTTTGTAATATATTGCATGTAAATAATATATCATTGCTTTTTAGATAACAGTGGGCTACTTAATAGTTTTTCACAGTGATGAGAATTGCAAAGAAAATGTGCTTAATTGTCACGAAAATGGCGTCAATAATTGATTCATTTAATTGTAATAATTTTATTGTATTTTAGAGTGAAAAGTGACCCAGCCATGTTTTTGACCCTGACATTATTTTTGCAATATATTGTATGTATCTATTCAAATAATTTATCTTTTAATTGTGTTTTTGTGTTCTTTCACAATAATGAGAAATTAAAGAAAATGTGCTTAATTGTCATGGAAATTGTGTCAATAATAATTGCTATTAAAGCTATTTATTTCTATATACTTTTTAATTAAAAAAAATTTTTTTTAAAAATAAAAAAGATGAGCCGATCCTGTTCCCGACAGGAGTTACAGTGTGAGAATATTTATGGTTCTGTACTCTATGGGAATGTGTCAAGGCTGATCTTCACAAAAGCCGACTTTAGGAGGGGTGATTACTCTAGGGTCCGGTGGGTGGGCGTAGGGTTTGTCTGTACTCTAAACTATAGGATTGAGCTGCTGAACACCGGTGGGTTTGGCTGAAATCTGAGGCGGGTTTAAAAGGCTTCGAGCAGGGCCACAGACAGTCGAGGAGAGACATTTGGAGATCTAGGTTGCACAGGCATTCGATCTTGATAATTAGAAATCGACAATTACTTGTTTGGAGACGCTTTGTAACTCTAAAGGTCTCCTTGAATAAGTCATGGGCAAAATGGAGATCGTTTATGATTCAACCCTTGTGGGATTTAAATCTCCAGCCTTTTGGTTACTAACACAGATAGTTAACTACTAGGTTTCAGCATCTCCAGTTATAGCGGAGCAGCGCGCAACGGGACACCGGCGTTTCCTTTTACGCACGCCGTTCGCTCGCATCTCAACGCGTCGGACTGCTGTTATTCTCGGCGAATCTTACAATGGGACACCTGAGCAACACGTCGCACCCGGTCAACTCCACCGACCCGTTCGGACGCGACGAAGAAGTCGCGAAAATCGAGATCGCGGTCCTCAGCGTCACCTTCGCGGTCGCCGTGATCGGGAACTGCAGCGTCCTGGTGGCCGTTCACAACACCAAGAAGAAAACCTCCCGCATGCATCTGTTCATCAAACACCTGAGCCTGGCAGACCTGGTGGTCGCGTTTTTCCAAGTCCTTCCACAGCTGTGCTGGGAAATAACCTTCCGTTTCTACGGTCCGGACTTTCTGTGCAGGATCGTCAAGCACCTGCAGGTGATGGGCATGTTCGCGTCCACTTACATGATGGTCATGATGACTCTAGATCGCTATATCGCCATCTGCCACCCTCTCAAGACCCTCCAGCAGTCCACCCGGAGGTCCCACATCATGATCGCAGGCACGTGGGTCAGCAGTTTGCTCCTCAGCACCCCTCAGTACTTCATCTTCTCCCTCAGTGAGATCCAGAACGGCTCGGAGGTCTACGACTGCTGGGGTCACTTCATCCAGCCCTGGGGACTCCGCGCCTACATCACCTGGATCACAGCGGGGATTTTCCTCATCCCGGTGATCATATTGATGACCTGCTACGGATTCATATGCCACAGCATCAGGATGAACATCAGATATAAGACCAAGAAGACGCCTGCGGATGGCGCGCACAAGAACGGGCTGATCGGGAAGAGCTCTGTGAGCAGCGTCACCACGATCTCCAGAGCGAAGTTACGCACCGTCAAGATGACTTTCGTCATTGTTCTCGCGTATATCATCTGCTGGGCGCCGTTTTTCACCGTGCAGATGTGGTCGGTGTGGGACAAGAACTTCAGCTGGGATGGTGAGCCAAAAGATTTGATGTGCAAAGTAACACTTTTTCAGAACGTTCATATTTGAATATTTAAATGTAACATTTAATTTCACCACAAAATGATGCCATTATTGTATATGATGCTTAACAGATTAATGTGCATTAAACATTTTCTTTCATATATTTCATACATATTTATATTTTAAGTATTAAACATGCACCCTGCACCTTTAATTATGTTTACATAATGATTAACAGATTAATAGACAAGAGTTAAAACTGTGATGCACATTTTTTCTCATATAACATACATATATTTGAAGTGTTAAATATGCAAGGTTCATATCATTTAAACATTTAATTATATAGTTAACGAGAATTATTATGTTCTAATGCTTAAGAGATGAATGTACATTCAAAAAGTTACAATTATTCATATATTTCATGCATATTTATATGTTAAGTATTAAATATGCATGATAACACTTTATAATAAATTACATATCTTTATGTTAAAATGTAAAGTATTTTTGGGCAACATTTTATAACAACTTAAATAGGTAGTAAGATTAAAGTTAGGTAGTAATTATCATTAATATTTCATATTTGCATATATATTAATATTGGATTGCGCACTGTACAAAGTGAAAATGTGCAGTTATCTTATTTCTACCTGATCTGACCCTAAAAATACTGATTGATCTGGTCAGATTTATTTTCTAATTATTTTTATTCAAATTATTTATATTGAAATATAAATATAAAACATATTGTAATCATGGGGCGTGAATGTGGTAACAACATCTAAAAATATTAATGCCCGCCCTATAACATTCATATGAATTTTAAACTAAACTCTTTATTAAAAGTGCCCATACTGTATTGTATTGTATTAAATGGTGATGTTCAGGATGTTTATAGGACAGCAGCTTTAATGAAGCTTACATTTAAAATGCAGTAACTGGCTGCTAATGGAAAGAAGTGCTAACATGTTAAATATCGTCTCTCAGATATGCTTATGAAGATGCTTTGAGAAATGAAGGCATGAGACTAGAATAGTGTGTCTAAAAGAGTAAACAAGCGCGGAGTTATGATGTGTAAATCTGCCGTTATAATTCCACAGGAGCTTATGGGACGTTTAGTTAAACCAATTCTCCCCATTTTCACGTCGTAGTTTCAAGACAAATTACTTTAATCAAAACAAATGAATTATGAATTATTTTACACTAATATCTGGCAACACATTAGACTTATCGCCTTCTTCAGAATGGCTGAAATAACCCAAATAAATTAAAAAATATATATTTAATTTTTTATTGATAATTTTACCTGTATAAATAAATATTTGCCTCTTTTTGATGAGGAAAAAAAAACACCAGTAATATTAATATGTTTTTATAATTAAAACTACATAGTTTTGGTCTTGGATGCTGATTGGCTGATATAGTGACTCTAGATTCTGATTGGATGATGCATGTTCTAAGCTGTTGATAAAATGTTACATTATACATTATACAGTATATTAACTACTAGGTATGTTGCTTGCTTGCATAATGAAAAAATTATTTGTTCTTATATCTAAAATAATAAATAATATTACATATTATTTACGAATATATGGCAACATAGTAATGCATAACACCTGGTTAAAGTATTACTAAAGCCTCAGTTAAAACATTTTTTGTATAAATAAATCTTTATCCTTTATATAATATATATTATTTGTTGAACCATTTAACGGGAAAATACTCTGGAGATCTTGTTTTTGATGAAAAAAAAAAAAAAAGAACTTAAATAACAGTCCTTCTACAACAGCTTGTTTATAGTTACACTGTATCTTGTTTTATAGTTTATAAGTTATGAACGTTTAGTTCCGGTCCTGGATGCTGATTGGATGACGGATGTTCTAAGCTGTTGATAAAATGTTGCATTCCATGTTAATCATTGTTCCTATGTTGCTTAGCAACCGTAAAGAGCCAACAGTGAGACATAGAACTGTGTTACTCGGGGAAAGAACTATGTATTGGACCGTTTCTTCATTTCAAGCATTTACAGCTATTGCTGATGTGTCTGTGTGTGTGTGTCTAGATTCAGAGAACACGGCCGTCACTCTGTCTGCGCTGCTGGCCAGTCTGAACAGCTGCTGTAACCCGTGGATCTACATGGTTTTCAGCGGACACCTCCTGCAGGATTTCGCCCACTGCTTCCCCTGCTGCCACAAGATCCGGCAGAGCTTCCGGAAGGAGGATTCGGACAGCAGCATACGGAGAATCACGCTGCTCACCAAAATCACCAACCGCAGCCCCACGTGTAGCTCGGGCACCTGGAAAGAGTTCGATCACTCGCCCAAATGCAGCGGGTCGGCTCCGGCCGAGACGTGACGCACACACTGAGAATGTGACTTTATTGATCCGCACTTTGGTGAGACTCTCACAGCGGGGTTATAGACTCACAGTCCTGGATGCTGCTCGAGTTCCAGATGCGATAACACACACGATTACAGCTCAGGAGATGCGATGGAGTTCATTCTGGTTCATTTAAGCGTCTTAAAACTAAAAACGGACTCAAACGAGTCACTTGTAGTCACCCAGGAAGAGTCTAGAGCTGTGAAGTGAATGTGCAAAGCAGCTCAGATGGTTTGATGAGGAGTGAAGGAGTTCAGATGAGATCTCCGAGCACAGTTTCAGACATTGTTCAGATCTTTTTTTGAAACTTTGGAGGTCTTTTTGCTAAAGTCTGCATTTGATCTTCTCACTGAAGAATGCATTTTCTTAATAAAAGTAATAAGGACATATATCTATAATATTATATATTATTAGATATAGATATCTGTACTGGCCAAAAGTTCGAAATTAAAGAAGTATCTTCTGCTCATCAAGGCTGCATTTATTTTGATCAAAAATGCAGGACAAATGATGAATTATTATTACAATTAAAAATAACTCGATTATATTGTAAAGTATCATTTATTTCTGTGATGCAAAGCTAAATATTCAGCATCATTACTCCAGTCCTCAGAGTCACATGATCTCAGAAATCAGTATAATATGCTGATTTAAGAAGCATTTCTGGTTATTATCAATGTTGAACACAGTTGTGTGTGAACAGTTTGTGGAAGTGGATACACTGCCATGTTTAAGCAAAATTATTACTTTTATTTAGCAAGGATGAATTAAATTCATCAAAAGTGACAGTAAAGAAGGTTTTCACAAAATATGTTTTCATCATATAATAATCAGAAATGTCAGAAAATCAGAAACTGATGACTGGAGTAATGATGCTGAAAATACAGCTTTGCATCACAGGAATAAATTACAGTTTAATATATATTCACATAGAGAACAGCTGTTTTAAATTAGAATAATATTTCATAATTTTCCTGTATTTCTGACCAAATAAATGCAGCCCTGCTGAGCAGAAGAAACTTCTTTCAGAAAACATTAAACAAATCTTCCAAACTTTGGACCTGTAGTGTACTTTTTAAAAAGAAAATAAAAAAAAGTCCTGGATATTGTATCATGTAGAAACATAATTATATTGCGAATATATTCACGAATATATGCTCGTCATGCTTCACAACCTCTCGTCCCGTATTGCTCATGTAGATCAATTGTCCGTTAAGGAAACTGTGGGAACATGGAGACCGCAGTAAATCTCTTTAGGGACTGTGGCACAATGAGTCCAGCGAGGCATCTCCTGTGATAAGCGTCTACTTAAGAGACCCTCGTGCCAAAGTAAACCAGACACCGCGCGTGTGGATTTCACAAGGGCCGCTCGCTGTAAGCAAAATATATCAGTTTCCAGACAATAAATGAATGCTGCACTAAATAAAACATAGGAAACGCTCTGCTTTATGAAATATTAGCCTCACTTTGGTGGCATGAGATTTGTCGTATAAATGAATGTTTTCACGTGGCCAGTCACGTCTTTACTGGTCATTAGTCTGGTTCAGACACTTTCAGGTGTTTTAATGTACATACACTGAGAAATTCTAGCAGTTAAGGCTGTTTATGTATATATTAAAGTTGTAAATAAATGCACAGCTGTAACAGGAGATCTTTATATTAACAGATGGTCTATATTTGTTTGTATGTGTTAAGGTTTTTTTTTTGTTTAAGGAAAGTACTGAAATGCGTCAGCATGGAAAGCCCGTTCTGGCATGGGGGAAATATATATATATTAGATATATTATATATATATATATATATTAAGAAAACAAACTAACCATTCAGATTTTTGTCCCCAGGTAATTCTGCGTTTTCTGAATATCTCACAATTCCAACTTATTTCTTGCAACTCTGCGTTTATGTCTCACAATTATGATTTTATTCCTCCGAATTCTGAGTTTATCTTGGAATTCTAACTTTTCTGTTCCCTCCACAGAATTAAAAAAAAATATTAAAAAGATAATGGCGAGTTTATATCTTGCAGTTTTTTTTATAGAAGTTTTTTTTTTTTTTCAGAAGTGCAGAAAAAAACTTCCAAATTGTGAGATAAAAAGTAACAATTAACTTTATTTTTTAAATCCCGTGGCGAAAACAGGCTTCCAAGCTTCAGCATTGTTCACTGCCACTTTAAATGTGTTGCACCTCTCACAAATGTGTCAGTGTATATCCATGTGCCAAATTCAATAATTCAAACCTTTAAGAAATATTAGTTCTGAATCTGTGGTGACAAATGTGTTTTTAGCAACCGAGCCGTTTCTAGCACCATCTGCCATTCAAATGCAACTTTATACCACATAAACGACTGCAAGTTTAACTTTTTATTAGCTTTTTTCATATTGTTTGGAATAACCACAAGTAGCCTGACTGAAATGCTTTGAGGCAGCAACTAACCAGCTGTCTAACCGATAGATCTTGTTCCAGTGTTGGTAGTTTAGTGAAAGATCGAGTGTGTTCCATTAGCACCAAACAAAGTGGACATATGAGTCTGTTTTTTCTCTGCACTTTATCACAAAATGTGCAAAATGCTACGGCGGATACTTCATCACAAGTTGCACAATGCAAATTGCCTAGTAGGATCCTTTCCAAACATCACCTAATAGCTTGAGAGTTTCCTGTTTGTTTCCTGTTTGATTTTGAGGACACACGTCCTTTCCTGCATTAACCAACCCTCTCCTCTCTAGTCCTGAGTCCAGAGACGAAACAGCTGCGGTTTGTATACGGTTGGTGTAGGGCCATAGAATATACGGTGTGTACAGTAGTAAAACCATTACGCCTATGGAGAGTCCCCATAAACCTAAAAAACAAACACTGTGTGTGTTGTGGGTGTGTGTGGTGTGTGTGTGTGTGTGTGTTTTGTGTGTGTGTGTGTGCGTGTGTGTGTGTGGGTGTGTGTGTGTGTGTGTGTGAGTGAGTGAGTGAGTGAGTGAGTGAGTGAGGCGTGAGGTCGTGAGTGTGCGTGTGTGTGTGGTGAGAGGAGTGGGACGTGTATGCGTGAAGTGTGCGGTGTGTGAGTGCGTGAGGAGTGAAGTGTGGTGTATGTGGAGTGTGGTCTGTGTTGTGTGAGTGAGTGCGTGATGAGTGTGCGTGCGTGTGTGTTTGTGTGTGTGTGTGTGTGTGTTTGTGTGTTTTTGTGTGTGTTTGTGTGTGTTTTTGTTTGTGTGTGTGTGTGTGAGTGTGCGTGGGTGTGTGTGTGTGGTGTGTGTGAGTGAGTGAGTGAGTGTGTGTGTGTGTGTGTGTGTGTGTGCGTGTGTGTGTGTGAGTGAGTGCGTGTGTGTGCGTGTGTGCGTGAGTGTGCGTGTGTGTGCCGTGACCGGTGAGTGAGGAGTGTGAGGGTATGGTGAGTGGTGGTGTGTGGTGTGTGTGTGTTGGGTGAGTGAGTCGTTTGAGTGTGGTTGTGTGCGTGTGGGTGATTCGCGTGAGTGAGTTGCGTGATTGTGTGTGTGTGTTGTGGGTGTGAGTGTGTGTGTGGGGGGTTGTTGTGTGTGTGTGTGTGTGTGTGTGTGAGTGTGAGTGTGGTGAGTGTTTGTGTGTGGTGAGTGTGAGTGTGTGTGTGAGTGTGTTTGTTTGTGTTTGTGTTTGTGTTTGTGGGTGTGTGTGTGTGTTGTGTGTGTGAGTGTTGTGTGTGTGAGAGTGTGAGTGTGTGACAGTGTGTGAGTGTGTGTGTGTGTGCGTGTATGCGTGTGTGTGTGTGTGTGTGTGTGTTTGTGTTTTGTGTGTGTGTGTTTTTTGTGTGTGTGGGTGTGTGTGTGGGTGGTGTGTGTGGGGGAGGGGACGTGAGTGAGGTGCGTGTGTGCGTGGGTGTGAGTGGTGAGTGAGTGCTGAGTGTGCGTGTGTGTGATGTGGGTGTTGTGTAGTGTGTGACAGTGAGTGAGGGATTGGAGTGGGATGGTGTGTGTGGTGTGTGGTGTGGTGTGGTGTGTGTGGTGTGTGTGTGCGGAGTGTGCGTGTGTGTGTGTGTGGGCGTGAGTGTGAGTGTGTGTAAGTGTGGGCGTGAGTGTGATTGTGAGTGTGTGTGTGAGTGTGAGTGAGTGTTGTGCGTGCGTGAGGTGGGTGTGTGTGCATGAGTGGTGTGTGTGTGTGTGGTGTGAGTGTGTGTGTGATGTGAGTGTGAGTGTGAGTGTGAGTGAGAGTGTGTGTGTGCGTGAGTGTGTGTGTGAGTGCGTGTTGTAGGGTGTGTGTGCGCGTTTTGGTGAGTGTGATTGTGGGTGTGGTTTGTGATGAGAGAGAGGAGAGAGAGGTGTGTGGGTGGGTGGGTGTGTGTGTGTGTGGTGTGTGTGTGGGTGTGGTGGTGTGTGGGTGTGTGGGTGTGTGTGAGTGTGGTGGGTAGTGTGTTGTAGAGAGATGAGGAGAGAGAGTCTCGGTGTGTGGGTGGGTGTGTGTGTGTGGGAGAGGGAGAGAGAGAGAGAGAGAAAAAGAGAGGTGTGTGTGTGTGTGTGTGTGAGTGTGAGTGTGTGAGTGTGATTGTGAGTGTGTGTGTGTTGTTGTGTGTGTGGTGTGTGTGGTGTGGAGAGAGAGGGAGAGAGACGTGTGTGTGGCGTCGTAGAGAGGAGGAGAGAGAGTGTGTGTGGGTGGGGTGTGTGTGTGTGTTGTGTTGTGGGGTTGTGTGTGTGTGTGTGTGTGTTGTGTGAGAGAGAGTGTGTGTGTGTGGGGGGTGTGTGTGTGTGTGTGTGTGAGTGAGAGAGAGAGAGAATGTGAGTGTGTGTGTGTGTGTGTGTGTGAGGTGAGTGTGTGTGTGTGTGTGTGAGGTGTGTGTAAGTGTGAGTGGTTGGCGCGGGTGGGCCTATGAGCGGTGACATCGTATTCTTAAATATTTTGAATATTTAAAAAAAATAGTTTTAAAAGAGTTGTATATTTTAGTAGTGTTTCCTTTTTTATTAAACAGTGTATTTAGCCTTTATTTAATTTCAGTTTTAGTTTTAGTAATTGTAACCTAAACTTAGTTGCCAAGGCAATATTCAAATTTTTTTTTTCAATTAAATTTATTTTTATTTCAGCTTTATTTGAGTAAAGAAAACAAATCTGTAATACATTTTTTTAATAGTTTAGTTAACAGTAGCAACGCTGATTCTCTCGAGTCATCTAATTCTTATGCTGTTTGCTGGCAGTTTTATCCTTCAAAGTTTCATTTATTTATTTATTTATACATTTATTTACTTGCTTGCATCTTTTTTGGCACCCTTAAAATCCTTGGTACCATGTATAAAAGTTTCTTTAGATTATAAAATCACAATAAGAAAAAATTATTATTTTAGGAACTGTTCACTGAACATTTCTTTGGGGATCAGAAATGGTTCTTTTATGGCAGTGCAGCGAAAAAACCCTTTTAAAACCTTAATTTCTAGGAGCGATTTGTGATTGGATGCCACTAACTTGGAAAACTTTGGCAGATCCAGTCATTTGTATTTCCTCACTGTATCAGCCTCGTACCAGACAGAACCTGCCAGAAGTTGAGTAAAGCCAGTCAGATTAGAGCTTGCCAAATCAAAAAAGCACCGTCCAGTTCTGCAGTTTATCTCAAGGACTGAGATGCTGAAACTAACAAGCACTATATAACCCATCTGAAACCATCAAACCTGACCAGTGGAAACCAGCACGCTGCCTGAGGCCGGTTTAATCGGTTTTCTTCAGCAGGGTTATTTAGTTGTTCACTGGGCTTGTCAAACAAGGTTTCAAAGCAAACCAGGGTCCGGTTAATATTCCTTGTGTTTCCTACAGCCAGTGTTGGGGGTAACGCATTAAAAGTAACGTGTGTTACGTAATCAGATTACTTTTTTTTTTTCAAGTAACTAGTAAAGTAATGCACTACTTTTTAATTTACAAGAGAATATCTGAGGTACTTTTTCAAATAAGTAATGCAAGTAACTTTTTTTTTTCAATTTATTGACTGACAGCTCTCCTGTCCACATGTTGAGAGAAATCAGAAGATGTTATGTAGTTCTAAAATAAATATGAAAAGCATTCATTCTTCACACACACACACACACACACACTTGAATAACACACAGATTCAGTATTCCTCAAATGAATAAAAATAATGCAACTCAGAAAATACGACGCAAACCTGCAATAATTAAATGTAAAACAATGCATTCATCCCATTCTATTAGCCTATGAGCTTCGAGAATCCAGTCAACCGTACTAATCAAGCACAAATTACTCGAGACGAAAAATTTGTGTCTTTGTTTAGTGAAGTGGTTGAAAGGTCTGCTCTGCATTCTACTGTACTTTCCCTATCAGCCTGGGCGCAATTCATTTCACTTTGGGTGAGAAGCTTTATATTTGCCAAAATATATTTTTTTTAAAACCAAGCAGACCTGTCCAGATTTAACAAGCAAAGAAAACATTCATAAACAGTAACTAAGATCGCAATTGTTACTTTTTTTTTTGGAGTAACGCAATATTGTAATGCATTTTCTTTTAAAAGTAACTTTCCCCAACGCTGCCTACAGCCATAATTTCATCATAATTTCTCATGTATCTGATGTAATGAAACTGGTCTGATTTTCTCATTCCAGCTGAAGAAAGCCTCCAGTGCTTTTCCGATGACGAACGGCCTTTTGTTCCTCGAGCCGAAGCCGAGGCCGTAGCAGAGAAATGAGCATGAAACAGAAAGTTGAGAGGATGTTTTAAACTCTTATCTCACACACAGGCTCCTCGCACCTTAGGTCTGGTTTTACTGCTAAACAGGGTTTAGAGCATATTTTGTCTTGCCTCCATGTTTATAACCCATAGGTCCATTAAGTTTGGTTTGGTTTCATGCAGTCAGTTGTGTGCAACGGGACCATCCACTTTCAAACTTTCACGTCTGCATTTTGGCTTACTTGCGTAGAGCAGATTTCTTGCCTAAAGCTTTAAAACAAGTCGCTCTGATCAAGATGTTCTCTCTCAGAGTTGGTCTGAATTCAGTTTGTGGGTCATTCATTCCTGAACTGATGAACATGTTGAAGTCTGCAGCTTTTAATAAATGGTTATGCTTGTGCCGTAAGTAACATTTTTGGAAATCTGCTCTGATTACGCTCAGACGTTTTAACTTAATAATTCTAACTTGATTATTTGATACAGTTTTACACAATTATAAGGGATTTTTACAAAAAGCAGAATAAAAAAATGGATGGAAATTAATATTGAGGGACACATAAATAATCACCAATAAAACTACTATATATATATATTATATATATATAAATTTATTTTCTTATTTATATATATACAACTTTATGTTAAAGAAAAAACTAAACAGTAAGACAGTAATGAGAGATTTTAAAAAACAACAGTACGATTTGAAGAGTTTAATATTAGTTTAATATAAATGTTTAATATCACTGAATATTTTAAAACAGATTTTGTGGATATACAACTGTACCGCTTTGTAGGAATGACCCTTGTAAAGTGCACGATCGATTTTTATGCCGTATTGTAAAGTACTTGATAAAGTCTTTAAAAAGGTCATATTAAAAAAAAAAAACCATGGGCAAAGTCTTCGTGCTGAAATCTGATGTCAGAAATCAGGATCGTAACTCCATTATACTGGCTTACCAGTGTGTAAGAAACCCTTTAGATGCACATCTGGATTTTGAATAAGGTGTTAATTGTTTCGTCTCTTCACTACAACAGACTCCTTTCCATTAGCTTTTTCCAGCTGAATTTGGAAAAAGATGTGGCCATTCCAGTTTGTTCCGTGTGTATAGATGTTAATCTGAGGCCCGGGACTCTCTGAAACCAGGCAGCATTTCTTCATTTACAATTATTGAACCACCAAAGTCTTCTTTTCTTTCCTGAATGTGACATTACAGGTGTAGATTCTCTCAGAGATTCTCTCAACAGCGTAAATGACTCACAACCTGAGCTCTGTATTCTCGTATATGAACTCCAGCTGTGCGTGAATACTAAACACCTCCAACATTACACAAGCATCAAAGCGTTCCTAACCGAAGGCATGGTTTTGGGAAATATCTCTTTTTTTTTTTTTTTTTTTTTTTTTTGTCCTCTTGAGCTATCTGTAGATGTTCTGAGCCCAGTGATGAGTTTGGGACATCGAGAATTCGATTTTTCACTTGTTACGGCACAGCGACCCAAGGAAGCTCTGAAGTTATGTTACAGTTAGTGTTTATTAGGATGTACAATTTTCCTTTCACAGCACCCAGAACACTTGGCAAAGCATGCATATTACTAGCATATTTGTTGTTTATTAGTACAGGGGTTCTCAAACATTTTGGGGCCAGGGACCCCTTACACTGGAGAAAATTGTACTCTTAAATTCCATTGGAACTTGCGTTTTTGTTGTTGTTGTTTTTTTGGAATCCGTTTTTTTTTTTTGTATTAAATTGCAATCGAAAAGCACATCTACAATAATTAACGAAATCATAAACTTAGAAAATAAATAAATACAATAATTTATTATCTTTTACAGTAATAGGGCTCCTAGAACGGCTTTTCTTTCTTTCTTTCTTTTATTTTTAGAAATTGATTTTTTTCTGGATGCTTGATTTAATACAGATGTATTATCAAAAATGGTGTTAATAAGATAAAGGCATAAAACTTTAACTTTTAAAATGTAATCAAATGAAAATTGAACTATAACTTTAATTTTTGCAAAACAGATTGCTGCGTAACAGAGGTTTACTGTTCAAATTCAAACATGGATATTCCTTCGAAAAAAAACAATTGTATTATTATTATTATTACTTTGAGACGTACATTCTATTGTACAATAGTAATATATTTCTGTCACAGTTTCTTCAAGTTAAACTTTTATTTTGATGGGTTGTCGTGAAGACCTTTGAATTTCTGTGTGTGTGTGTCTATATGATACCACGATAGTTTTGTAGCCAGAATAAGATATATTGGGGGTAATGCATTACAAGTAACACAAGTTATGTAATCAGATGACCTTTTTTGAGTAACTAGTACAGTAATGCATTACTTTTTAATTCACAATAAAACATCTGAGTAGCTTTTTCAAATAAGTAACGCCAGTTACTTTTTTCCCATGTATTGACTGACAGCTCTCCCGTCCTCATTTCACTTTTGATGTGAAAGGGCCTTTACAATTGCAAAAAAATAACTTTGTTATTAAAAAACAAACAAGCAAGCCCAGCCCAGATGAGAAAAGTAACGCAAAAGTAACGTAACACAATACTTTCCATAAAAAGTAACTAAGTATCGCAATTAGTTACTTTTTTAGGGAGTAACGCAATATTGTAATGCATTACTTTCCCCGACACTGCATCTTAGTGGCTTCAGGTTACAGACTAACCGGAAGGTGAAGTCCCTTTGAAATCCTGATGAAAGTGTATCCTAAAGCTCCCTTTCCTCTGCTGGTTATTATAAACTTTTGTTATTCGTCTCCAGCTGTGTTCACTGTTGTCTGGGGGGGGGGGGAAAAAAAAAAAAAAAGGGCGTTTTTTTTCCATGAAAAGCAGCCTCGTTAGGGCGTCAGTGAGATAAGGTCGTACAGTCTGGAGAGTGTTGTGTTTCACATGACGGGCGGGAAATCTTATATCTCTTCTTTTGTATACATTAAACGGGTGCCATGGATGATCAATTAACATTTCCAAGAATTCACTGCCGACTATAATTCAAAGAAAACTATCTCATCCTATAGAACACAAACACACTTGTCCTTATCCTATTGTAGCCTATATTTTTACATAACAAAAGATGCATCTGAGAGAAAACCCAATATGTGCAGTTAACCCCAGGCGGGTCAGAGGCTATTATATGATAAAACTGGACACACATGCATTAGATATTTTTTATGCTTATAGTAAAAGCACACACAAAAGACATGCACAAACACATTTATGCATGCAAAGACATTGTGCACCAATGTCAATGGGTTTTTGGTTTAATGCCTCAAATTAGATCTGTGGTGAACACAAGCGCAATATGTTTTATTTAACAACATAAGATACATCAGTAATATCTGCTTGTGTGTGTGTGTGTTTTCTTTTAATATTTTACTTCTCTTGAAAAAGGCTTGTCGGGGACATTAAACGTGATCACACAGAACAACTCTGCAAACTATTTTAACTCAGACATTCAGGGATCTGTTTTTAAATGAAGGCTGGATGGAAGCTTAATGGTGGTGACGTTGAAGTCATGCAGCCATTGTGTAGTTTAGCTTTTTACTTCTGGCGATTGTATTTAGGCTTCAAAATTCATAAAAGTTGTGAAGATTATCACGATGAACAAAACATGTAAGAACCATACACTTGTGTTGGTCACAGAGCTTATTTTCTGCAGTGATCCAAAAAAAGCCAATGGAAAAATCTTAGTGGGTTTTTGTTGAGGGACCCAGCTGACACAAATATGTTATGAGAACGTTTTACTATAGTAACATTCCCATTAAGTTGTGAAAACATTATTTCTGAATGTTCTCCGAACATGCAAATGTCCAGAACGTCCAGTTTTTTTTTTAATTATTTAAACCTTTTTTTTTTCTTGGTTCTAAATGTTAAGCGAACATTCCATTTTGCAGACATTATGAAACGTTACTTTTGACAAGTAATAGCAAGTAGTAAGATTTAAAAACATCCAAATAGAACATTTTAAGAAGACAGCTGTTCTATGAACCATGTGTGAATAACATATTTGTGCTAACATTTTGAAAATATGATTAAAGACCAGATACACTCTAAAAAAAATGCTGGGGGTTTCAACCCACTTTGGGTCAATATGGACTAACCCAATTTTGGGTTAAAATTTATTCAAAAATCTAAACCCAACAGCGGGTTAGTCATATTTGACCCAAGTTGGGTTGAAACAACCAGAACTTTATTCGCGTGTCCCTTGAATGAATGTTCTATTAACATTAATGGAAGAAACATTGGTTTTACACTCTAACAAATGCTGGGTTAAATACAAGCCAGTGCTGGGTAAAATAGGGCCAAACCCAGCAATTCAAGTTCAAGAGTTTTGACCCTGTGGTTGGTGGTAAATGTCCTTGGGTAGTAACCCAAACGCTGGGTCAAAACAGCCCAATTGCTGGTTTTGTCCCTATTTTACCCAGCACTGGTTTGTTTTTAACCCAGCATTTTTAGAGTGTAACATGGACAGAACGTAAACGAAGATCTGGAGACGTTCCCTGAATGTTCCTGGTCAGCGCTCTATGGAATAATTCGGAATAATAAATACAAAGCCAATCACTCAAATTCACTAAAGAGTTGACACGCTTCAGCATGAGATATAGGGTTGTGCGGAGAAACCTAAATGAAGTCATTCTTTTCAGCATAAAAAGTACTTTCACAAATGCCAGCGTTGTTGTTCCGCGTCATAGACGTGACACTGTTACCACTCACAGAAAGCGGTAAATTAATGTCTATTTAAATGGGAGATTTGTAGGTATTTTCTATTGATATTTCCAGCAGTAATTGTCCCCTACAAAGTGCACAAACAGGTCAGTTTGCATCTTTTATACAGCAAAGCAGCCAATTAAATAAACCACATCACCAGTGCATGCAACTCATTGGTGCGACTGTAAACCATCATATTTAAACATTTCTTTTTTGTTGTTCTAATAACATTTGCCCTCGAGTATCTTTTCAAATCTGTGTCTTAATACACTGGCAGTGACGTCATTGGCATTCAGGTCTGTGAGCAGCACATCAAACATATTAAAGCATCACTAAACAACACACAGGTTTCCAGAGACGAGGCTGCCTGACATTTCAAATCCAATTACACTTGAGAATGTCACTCTTTGAGATGGACTCGAGTTCTTCTGCTCACTGACCTGATGTCTCGCGTGTTATTGATGAAAGTTGTCCTGATCTCAGATCAGGTCTCAGGGGATCTGGTAGAGTGATGCTGGTCTCGGATCAGTCTGGCACCATGTTCTCTTGGTTGAGACTCATCTGGGAAGAATTAAGGATTTTTTTTACTGTGTGAACAGCCAGATGATGGTTACATCATATAAATGATGGTGAGATTTTGTTGGACATATTTATTGTCCCTCCAGAGCATTCCAAAATCTGAAGTCACGCTATTCCTGCGTGAGCAGGTCTGATTTTCCTCTGCGTCAAGCAGAATGTGGATTGTGTGTTCCTTACAAACTATACGCAGTGATGGTGTCAGACAGTAAAGTAGTTTGATATATAGGGTAAATGTTTGTTTTTTTAAACCATAAATGGCACAAACACATTTGAAGAATGGCAACACTCTTTTTTCATCTGAATGTCAACAAAGTTATGAGGTTAATTGATCTAATTTAGTGATCTATGACATTGTATTAAGTTGAATATCACAGATTTTGTGTCTGTTGGCATATTTAGATTTATATTGAAATATGTTACAATATAAAAGGGAATGCACATTGTTTTTAACGCGGGTACTTTAAACAACATAGTCCAGAATGGTTTGCATATTCATGTAGGCCTACCGTGATATTTATATGGTAAGGTATTTCAAAGAATACTAGGGTATTGTAAATGTTCAAAATCATAGTACCGCACCGTTTTTGATATATCTTAAATATTTGTTATCACACATAACGCAGAATGCTAACATTAAAAAAAAACTGAAACGAATACAGTAAACTGAGTCTTGAGTGAGGAGCACACTGTGTAGAGTCTATGTAGAGTCCCAATCAGTTCAGCAGCAGAGCTTTAATCCGTGAGATGAATTTCTGACAGATTACCACGATTTGTCTCTTTTTAATCGACAGTAATCCATCCAAAACGGGCAGAAAGAATAATACAGATTCCCCTCGTAAACAGCCAGGCAGCAGTAAATACACACCGCCTCAGCGGGACAACACACTTTCCACATCAGACATGGCAGAGCATGCCAGAAAGCAATAAAACTAACAAATGACCCAAACTGAATCCTAAATCTTACTCTCAGACCATCCATAAGATCAGTATTGAGAGGCAGCACGTGTGTTTGGCACCGCTGAGCTCATAAATCTACCCAGCGGCCCCGCTGCTGCTGCTACAGTACCTGAGGGTGTTTGCTGAAAGCAGAATCAGGCACTGGATTAACCTACAGTGATCCTGACGAGGAAAGCAGGCTGACCCGTGTCAAACCTTTCACATTCTCTGTAGAGAACGAGATCCAGTCCAGATGTTGAATAGAGACTGTTGGGCATTTCTTGTTAGGAAACACTGACATCTAGTGGCCATTATGAGGGGTGCAATCTGATTTTTTGTGCTCACATGTGACTCGGATCTGTTTTTCTCAGGACAGTGTGAACAGCACAAACCACATAGAATCTGATCTTTTCAATTCCGATTTGTGCCACTTCCATGTGTGGTACTAAATCCGATGCAGGTCAGATGTTTTGGAATGCGACCGCAGTGTTGAACAGGTCGTGTCGGAATTCATGCGACTTTTAGATCAACACTCGTCACGATTCTGTGCTCAAAGATTTTATATACCCAAAGTTATCAAGACAGTTTCGAAAGGTAGTCAGTGGAAGTACACTGAAGTGTCGGGAACTCATAAGTGTTACAACCCCACAGCTGAACCACGCAGTACCCCTTTATTATGCTGATTGGTGTGTGGTTTGTTGTGAAAACCTGGCAACCCTGTTCGTATTGTTCTTTAGCGCATGCAGGTCAGTTCAGAACCGTGATCTGTTCACACTGGAATCTGATATTGGCCACATTTTAAAACAACAATGTGAACGGTTATACAAAAAAATCTGAGCAAAATTCGGAATTGAGCACTAAGGCTCGCAGTGTGAACGCAGACTACTTTGCCTGCTGCTTTATCCGTGCGCGTCCTGCTCCTCGCAAAACAGATCGTGTAAGCTACAGGTAAATTATATGGAATGAACCGTGATTTTTTGCCGAAAATCTGAACATTTTACTTTATCAAAAAGCGATCACAGAAAATAAAGCTGTGTTAACATGCCTGAAATGATCCGGGCTTTTATATAAACTCTGTCATCTAGCTCGCATGTCTACGTTTTGTCTACGTTTTGTTTATGAATGCATGATGTGATTTTGAACGAATCGAGTGAGTCAGTGATTCAATCCCCCGTTCTTAAAGGCAGTCGCTTGCTTCGTTCCTGAATGAATCAGCCGTTTGAACTAATCGATTGAACGAATGAATGACTCAATGACTTACCGCCACCTACTGGCGGGTTTGTATGTTTCGGTTTTATTTGCAGTTTTCATTTAAGTTATTTAAATCATTGAATATTCTATATAATACTTGAATATCATAACAGTGTTATTATGAATTTTTGAAATGCATTCATGCAAACGCCTCTGAAGCCTGTTAAACAGCTGTAATATACTTAAATCAATGCCACTTTTGATACTGATTTAATTTGATTGGTAACTTGTTCTTGCTGATTATGTCTTATTACTCTAATTCGATGTATTGTTTTCATATAAAAAAAATTAGATTTTTTTTTTTAATGCCATTACAAAAGGTGGCCCTGCAAATCACTTTAAGGAGTTAAATATCAATTTATAATGTGAAGGTTAATTTTTGTTATTGATCAGAAGGTGCTCCTATTGGATTGAACAACAGTGGGGGAGTAAACAGCGATAACATTTTTATCTGGTGAGCTATTTAAGTTTCTGTATTGCTTTGGTTGTTGAAATGGATGACATGCTGATTTGTGGTTCATGTTATAACCGCTTTAACAGATGGCATATATTTCTAGTGATTGTGCACACATCGTATAATCCTCCTGGGATTATTCAAACAGTTGTTGAGTGTGATGTTGTTTAAACAGTACAGTACTGAATACACACGATTAAATGCACTTGTTATATCCTGATATGAACGTGCTGAACACTGGCAGCATGTTAGAACAAAAAAACAAACAAAACAACTTTCTAATTATATTTATTAAATGCTAAATATTGTATAATATAACCATACTCAGCTGTTATTTAGCACATAAGATAGTTGTTTATCTATTTAATAATGATTTTTTTTCTTGATTGTTGAACTGATATGAACTGATTAAATGGTTATGCTTTATTTCAATGTGTCCTTATTACATAACACTTACAATATTTATTTAAATGATACTATATTTAGTAATGTGCTTTGTTTTGGTGATCGATGAGCTGATATGAATGTATTTGAATAAAAACATATTTTATTTTATCTCACGGTTTATGCTTTATTTTAAATTGTCCTTATTATATAGACTAACACTTACGATATTTATTTAAAGTATACTATATTTAGTAATGTGCTTTGTTTTGGTGATCGATGAGCTGATATTATTAAAAATGTTTTTTATGCCTATTTTTATTGGGTACACTTTATTTTAAGGTGACCCTGTCACGGTAATTATATATTTAAGCACATAATAATATTACTTAACAACCTATATTTATTAATAGGGTTATAATTTTGGTTTAGGGTTAGTTTCGTGAAGTTATCATGCATAATTTACTGTAATAATATGTGTAACAAGGACACTGTAAAATAAAATGTGACTATTTATTTATGCATGCATATACAGTGATGGTATCAGGTGGTACTCATGGACAGTAAAGGTTTTTTGACGCAGACAGCAAGGAAGTGAAATAAATGAGAACAGTATGAGGGTCAAAGTCACCGAAGTGACCCAATGACCCGCGACAGGACTGTCACGTGGTGATGTTCATTTCCGCCGTGCTGAAGGTGCGTTCACTGCGCAGTCCGTGACCACACACACACACACACACACACACCATCACCATCAATCATGATGATAACACGCGTGCGGTCCGCGGTCTCCAGCATCATCGGCGGCATCATGGCTTCGGGTTCCAGCGCGCACGAGAACCATCCCGATCTGCCGCTCCGGTTCCCGTACAGCAGGCCGGATTTCCTCGCGCTGTCACCGGACGAGGTGGAGTGCTCCGCGGATCACATCTCCAGACCCATCCTCATCCTCAAGGAGATGAAGCTGCCCTGGGCCGCCGGATACGCGGAGTGAGTAGCGACGCGCCGGCCAGCGCGCGCTGATCTCAGTACGCGGATGCTGCGGGATGCTTGCGTTCTTCATGATGCTAAACACATGAGGAGCAGAACATGAAAGATCCACGACACGCATCCATACTTTCATTTCCATGCAGGGTTAACAGGGCGCATGCGCGCGTTTTGCGCAGTATATCATCAGCTAATTCATGCGAAGCTCTCTAGCTCTCTAGTTGTAGACCTACAGCAGTTGCTGCATTGGATAATGGTTATGAAATCAGATTTCACACAGCCCAGGTTGAGTTTCATGCATTTATGATAGGTTTTGTGTGTGTGTGAGCCATGATATACGCCAGGGATACTGCTGCTTTGAATCATTCCCAAACTCTGAATGACTTAAATAGCACTAGGATAGAGAATAATGAGCCACATTATTTATTTACTATTGTAGTGTTTATTAATATTTTGTATTAGCTTTCATGTTTTTCAATATGCATTTTAATTTTAGTTGAAGCGTTAGCAATGCTGTTATGTGCTTTTGTTCATTTAGCTTCAATTTATTTTAATTTCTGTTTTAGCAATTTTAGTTTTAAATGAAAGTGTTTCATCTAAGTCTTACGTTTTTTGTTTTTTTTTAATTACCGACAATTATTTGTAATAGCCTAGTTTACTTGTTTTAGTGTTTGTAACAGCACTGCAGCTGGGAAATCTCCTTTTAAATGTAATTCTGTCCAGTACAGTCTCTGTACAGTTCAGTCTCAAACATTTGAGCTTTACTTCTCTGATATGAGGATGTTGAAGTGTGATCGACTCACTTCCCTCCCCGGTGCTGGTGTTGGTGTTGGTGTTGGTGTTGGTGTGGAGAAGTGAGATTCACAGGGAAGCAGCTCACGTGGCCAGCCTCGTCTCGGGTCACACTGTCCTGCGGCTCCTGCGCTCTCAAGGCGTTACTGTTCACTGATGTTGATGTTTAACTGCAGCAACTGGAGGGGAATTACCCCACCCCCCCCCCCCCCCCCCCAAAAAATGACCTCCAACGAACCAGAGCCAAAGATGTGGCTTTTGACTCTGCGTTTAACTGTGATCAGAGCTAAAGCTATCTGTCTGTCTGTCTATATCTATCTATCTATCTATCTATCTATCTATCTATCTGTCTGTCTGTCTGTCTCTCTATCTATATATGTCTGTCTGTATCTATCTATCTATCTGTCTGTCTGTCTGTCTGTCTGTCTATATCTATCTATCTATCTGTCTGTCTGTCTGTCTGTCTGTCTGTCTCTCTATCTATATATGTCTGTCTGTATCTATCTATCTATCTATCTGTCTGTTCTGTCTATCCATCTTTCGGTATTTCTATCTATCTATCTGTCTGTCTGTCTGTCTGTCTGTGTGTCTCTCTATCTGTCTATCTATCTATCCATCATCTATCTATCTGTCTGTCTGTCTATATCTATCTATCTATCTATCTATCTATCTATTTATCGATCTATCTATCGATCTGTCGGTCGGCTGTCTGTGTCTATCTATCTGTCTGTCTGTATGTCTGTCTGTCTGTATGTCTGTCTATATCTGTCTGTCTGTATCTATCGATCTGTCTGTCTATATTATCTATCTATCTGTCTGTCTGTCTGTCTGTCTATATCTGCTGTCTGTCTGTCTGTCTGTTCTGTCTGTCTGTCTGTCTATCTATCTATCTGTCTGTCTGTCTGTCTGTATATCTGTCTGTCTGTCTGTCTGTCTGTCGGTCTGTCTGTCTATCTATCTATCATTCTATCTATCTATCTATCATCTATCTATTATCTATCTGGCTGTCTGTCGGTATCTATCTATCTGTCTAGTTCTATATCTATCTATTATCTGTCTGTCTGTCTATATCTGTCTGTCTGTATCTATCTATCTGTCTGTTTATATCTATCTATCTATCTATCTGTCATCAATCTATCTATCAATCTATCTATCTATCTGTCTGTCTATATCTATCTATCTATCTGTCTGTCTGTCATATCTGTCTGTCGGTATCTAATATATCTGTCTGTGATAATTATTCTATCTATCTATCTGTTGTCTGTCTGTCTATCTATCTATATTTCGGTCTGTCTGTCTGTCTGTCTGTCGGTCTGTCTGTCTGTCTGTCTGTCTGTCTGTCTGTCTGTCTATCTAATATATGTTTGTGTCTATCTATCTGTCTGTCTGTCTATATCTGTCTGTCTGTCTGTCTGGCTGTCTGTCTGTCTGTCTGTCTGTCTGTCTGTCTATCTACCTATCTATCTATCTATCTATCTGTCTGTGTCGGCTTCTGTCTGTCTGTGTATATATGTCTGTCTGTCTGTCTCTATCTATCTATCTATCTATCTATTTTCTATCTATCTATCTATCTGTCTGTCTGTTGTCTGTCTGTCTGTCGGTCTGTCTGTCTGTCTGTCTGTTCTGTCTGTCTGTCTGTCTGTCTGTCATCTATCTATCTATCTGTTGTCTGTCCTGCCGTTAAAGAGGATGGTGTGAGAAATGGTGTTATTAAATCCAGCAGGCGCGTTTTCTACATAAGAAGAAGCATTTTCAGCAGCACGAGTGAGACGTCACAAATGTCCCTGCAGAATGACACGTGTCTCCTCTCAGGACTCCCATTAGATCCTCATTAACAAATGATGATGCTGGAATGGGTTTCCGTGGAAACCCTGTTGTGATGGGGGGCAATTATCAGATGCTCTTGTGCTCTTTAGTCTCACGCTGTGACTCCTCTTAGGAGATTATGGCAGTCGTGCATCATCCAGAAGCGTTTAGGAGCTCGGAAAGCTTTGATGATGAAGGTTGAGCAAGACAAACTCTTCCATCATCTTTGTGCCAAGTTTTCAGCCCTCGAGTCTCTTTGGGTTAAAGCTGACTTCCTGCAGATATATAGAGGCTGTGTTCACAAAGAAACTGTGATGATCTTCTGTGTCTCTGCAGGGTGATCAATGCAGGTAAAAGTGCCCTAAATGAGGACCAGGCGTGCTGTGAGGTGGTAGAGCTCAGGAAAAGACCCGCAGACCCATCCAGCCCCAGCTACACACCCACCAGGAGACGCTCCTCGCTGCCCAGCGCAGACGTCCTGGAGTGCATCGACAGCACAGTGAGGCGTCTGCCGCGGCTCTTATTCATGTGTTTTCAGACATGTCCATGGACCCTTTTCACAAGACTGTGTTGACGCGTTTAACGGTCATCAGCATCGTAAATTTTTCATATTTGTATTTAAAAAAAAAAGTATGTACATTTATAATGCTATACTTTGTATTATATCACCTTTGCATCAAATTACAAAAAAAATCAGTTAACGCTGATGCGAGGGAGTTTCTAATGCAGCGTCTGTGGGAGGGACGATAAACTTGACCTCGTTCTCTCTTCTGACTGCCGTTATCAGTCTCTCTCAATTTTTTTCCTTTTATTGAAAGTCATGAAAACACTATCTTGGAGTTTTTCTTTTGCTATTTGAGCAAATGGGAAAGCAAAAAATATATTTGTGGTACTCTCCCATTCACTGCTCTTCAAGTTAACCCAACTATGACGACTTCCCGCTGCTGAGAAACCCGGAATGTGAAAAGGAGTCTATATATCTATCTATCTATCTATCATCATTATCTATCTAATCTATCTAGCTATCTATATAGCTATCATCTATCTGTCTATCTATAATCATCGCTTTTTATACATCCATAAATTGTATCCATCAAAGATATCTATTTATCTATATATCTATCTATCTATCTATCATCTATCGATCTATCTATCTATCTATATATCTATCTATCTATCTGTCTATCTGTCTGTCTGTCTTTCTTTCTATCTATCTCTCTATCTATCTATCTAACTATCTTATCTATCTATCGCTTTTATCATCCATCCCTTTTATCCATAATCTATCTATCTATCTGTCTATCAACTATCTATCTATATATTGTCTATCTATCTATCCGTCTGTCCATCTATCGAGGCTTCGACTATATATATATCTCTCGTCTATCTAATCTATCTATCATCTATTCTATAATCTCATGCCTTTTTATCCATCCATCCTTTTTGTCTATCTATCATCTATCTATCTATCTATCTATCAGTTATCTATCTATCTATCTATCTATCTATCACATCACCCATACGCTGTTAGCCACGTACTGTTTTATGTCTATCTATTATCTATATATCTATATATTCGAATCTATATATTATTATCTATCTACTATCTATCTATACGTCTATCTATATATCGACTATATCTAATATATCTATATATATCCATCATCCATCGCTTTTATAATCCCGCCTTTTTTATCTATCATCTAAATATATGCTGATACATCCATCCTTTTTAATCTATCACATATATCTATCTATCTATCTATCTATCTATCTATCTATCTATCTATCTATCTATCTATCTATCTATCCATCCATCCCTTTCCATCAATCCCATACGATTTTATCAGCCATCCACCCATCGCTTTTTATCAGCCATCCATCAATCCATCCATCCATCCATCCATCCATCCATCCATCCATCCATCCATCCTACATCCAGAGCTTTTTAGCCATCCATCCTTTTTTATCTATCTATCTATCTATCTATCTATTATAATCTATTTCTATATCTATTATATCCACTCCAGCCATTGAGAATCCATCCACGATTTTTATCCATCCATCCATCCATCGCTTTTCATCCATCCCTCCATCCATCCATCCTTTTTTTGACGGGTTGCTGGCGAATGAAAATATGCGCTGCCAGTTTCAGAATGAAGCGCAACTGAAATCAAACTGTATCATAAACCACACGTGTAAATGCTGAGCTTCATGCATTGATTTAAATCGCAGCCTGACGCTCACACTAAGCCATATCCTGATATGTTTAATTATAAATATATTGTGCAGCCCTATTCCAAACCCATGAGACTTTAGTTAATCTTCAAAATGCAAATGTAGTATATTTTTAATGAAACCTGCGAGGTTGAAAGTCCAAAACTTAGACGATCCAAAAAGGTCAAGGCGAATCCGTATGAATCAAGCGGTTTAATCGATGTTTCATCAGGAAAAAATGTGAGGCTTTAAATTTATCAAGAAACATAGGCTGGGATATTACAGGTCAATATTATTTTTCTTGGCTTATGTCAATGTTAACAGAAAGACATAAATTGAAAAAAAAAAACAGAATTGAAAATAGTTTTTGCTAGAATGATATGCATAAATGTGATTAATCATGCAAAAAAAACGAGTCGAACCCTTGTGAAAAACAAGTACACTTTGGCATACTTTTAAAAAGAGGACTTATTAAGCAAATAATACACTTTAAAAGAATATACATTAAGTGTACAGTTTAATTGCATGTTAAATTAAACATGCAATTAAACATTGCACTTAAAAAGTGAAAATGTTTACATTTATATTGAATGCAGTTAGTTGAACTTTAGAGTGTTTTCTTGAACCACTTCAGTGTAGTTTTATAATTGTTTTTGAAATATGGTTAAAGTACTGATCAACGTGCATTTATGGTAAACTAAAATATACTTTAATGCCATTTCTATAAAAATTCATGGCGGCGTTAGTAATATTGTATTTAAACATTGTGATGAAGTTGCAAATTGGTACACTTAAAATATATTAAGTTTAAATGTTAACAAATGTGACCCTGGAGCACAAAACCAGTCATAAGGGTCAATTTTTTTTAATCGAAAGTTATGCATCATCTGAATAAATAGCTTTCCATTGGTGTATGGTTTGTTAGGATCGGACAATATTTGGCTGAAATACAACTATTTGAAATCTGGGAATCTGAGGGTGCAAAAAAATCTAAAAAAAATCGCCTTTAAATTTGTCCAAATTAAGTTATTAGCAATGCATATTACTAATCAAAAACAAAAACCCCATTTTTTTAATAAAAAATTATGTTTTGATATATTTATGGTAGGAGATTTACTAAATATCTTCAGGGAACATGATCTTTACTTAATATCCTAATGATTTTTGGCATAAAAGAGAAATGTATAATTGTGACCCATACAATGTATTGTTGGCTATTGCTACAAATATCCCCCAGCGACTTCTTTTGTGCTGCAGTCTTTTCTGGAAGTCTTTTCCATGTGCTTTAGTATGTTAGTCAACACATCAAAATAAGTGCATTTTTAAAAGATTAAAAACATCGGTGCAATTTAAAGTGTGTTGAGAAAATCTGGCTTTTGTGTGTTTTTAAAACATTTTTCTAGACAGTCTGCGCATGTTGATGTTTTCACGAATCTGTGTGTGTGCAGGAGGTGAAGGAACAGAACTTCCACTACTGGGCTCTGTTTGACGGCCACGGCGGCTCCGGAGCCGCGGTTTTCGCAGCCAAGTTCCTCCACCTCCACATCGAGGAGCAGCTGCAGGAGGTGCTGGAGATCCTGCAGAACCCGTCTCTGCAGCCACCCACCTGTCTCGGCGAGGAGAACCCCATCCTCCAGCTCCACCCGTCTGCCGGCTGCTCCCAGCGAGGCCTGTCGCGGGCCGCGTCGCTCAGAGGGGCCGCCGGGGCCCCGGGGTCCCCTAATACAATGGCCCCGCGGTTCTTCATGGAGAAGAAGATCAAACAGGAGAGTCTGGTGGTGGGAGCAATAGAGAATGCCTTTAAGGAGATGGTGAGTCAATGGATCAGTCACTGTAGTAAACTCACATGGCCACTAGAGGGCAGGCGGAGCTTGCGCTGATTTAAAATTCTGTGTTGCATCGCTGGAATAAATTACATTAAAAAATATATTCAGATAGAAAACAGTTGTTTTAAATTGTAAAAATATTTCACAATTTTACTGTATTTTTAATCAAATAAATGCAGCCTTGGGTGAGCATAAATGAGTCTGGTGAGCATGTGTTTTACACTTAAATGTCGACTGAATCCAGTCTCATGTGGGTTTTACTGAGCTTGAATGAGTTCTCTGCGTGCTCGTGTGTTCTCAGGACGCTCATATTGCTCGAGAGAGGATGGTTTACTCTATATCTGGAGGGTGCACTGCTTTAGTGGTGGTGTATTTACTTGGAAAACTGTATGTGGCCAATGCCGGTGACAGCAGGTGAGACTGAATATTACCAAACCACGTCACATACCACATTTATTCTCATTTAAGAGAGCTTCTGTCTAGATGAAAGAGATAGCAGGGTTTCTGCGGGTCTTAAAAAGTCTTAATTCACCCTTCCACTAATTAAGGCCTAAAAAGGTCTTAAATCAGAGCAGGAAGTCTTAAAATCATAATGCATTAAATGTTGCATGCATTGCAACAAATAAACATCCTCCTCAGCGGTTTTGTTTTTCAGTACAGATATCCAAGCATCCTTAAATAAAGATGCATTTACTTGAGATGCAAAGTGAACGTAAAGTCTTGGTTTCTGAGAAATTGAACAACATTAAGTGAGTTCATGTTTAAAACAAATACTGTCAGTGGGGGATGAAAAGTCGATTTCCTTTTGAATTAAGCTCACTGGAAGATACGTGTTCAATTTAATCATAAACTTCATTTCAATCATAACTTTTTGATCAACTTCTTAGAAAACAAGACTTCTTATCTTAAGTAATTTTCTTCTCAAGTGAATGTATCTCGATTTAAGAATATGTTTCTACATTTGCACTGGGGGAAAAATAACTTTTTTGCATCAGAAGCGACAATAAATGTTATTTCCATATTCTAATGTCTGTGAGCAGAGATATTCAAGCCTTAACTTTTTTTTTTTGGTTGTAAAAATTTATGAAAAAGTTGGAAATTGTGTTTTTTAAAATTAGCATTACTAATACAATATATTTACAGATTCAATACCATATTGACGTATTGTGTTTCCTTAAATTGACTTTATTTGGTCATAAAAAGCTCTTTGTAAGTCTTAAATTTACCTTCATAAACCCTGGACAGTAATGACATATATTAATAATAATTGCAATAATGCATATGCTACCGTTCAAAAGTTTGTGGTCAGTAATACTTTTTTTATTCAGCAAGGACGCATTATTAATTCATATTCAAAAGTGACAGTAAAGACATTTATTACAGTAGATTTCTATTTCAAATAAATGCTGTTCTGTTGAACTTTCTGCTCATCTGTGAATCCCGAAAAATAAAATGCATCAGTTTCCACAAAAATATGAATGTTTTCAACATTGATAATACTCAGAAATGTTTCTCGAGCAGCCTATCAGAATGATTTCTGAAATCACGTCACACTGAAGACGAGTAATGATGCTGAACAGGAATAAACAGATATTCACATAGACATCTGTTATTATGAATTGTAATAATATTTCACTGCACTCTGTTCTGTTCAGTGCGTTCTCTTCTGTTGAATTCTGGATGATTCTGTGAGCTCTTCTCCAGTAAGCGCTGAATGTCGTGCACTTTCAGGGCTCTGATCATCCGTGGAGGAGAGATCATTCCCATGTCCAGCTCCTTCACTCCTGAATCGGAGCGCCAGAGGCTTCAGTTCCTGGTGAGAGGAATCTGCCTTCGGTTCTGTCGAGGTTTGCTTGCGTTCCTGTGCGCTTGTGGATTTACTCAGTTCTTCCTCTCGCAGGCTCACCTGCAGCCGTCGCTGCTGGGAAACGACTTCACGCACTTGGAGTTTCCCAGAAGGGTCACGAAAAAAGAGCTCGGGAAGCGGATGCTGTACCGAGACTTCACCATGAACGGATGGTGAGTTCCCGGATCTGAGTAGAAGTCAGATCTTTGAATATCTGCATCGATTCATAGCATTTTGCTCACTTAGGAAGACAATCAGAGTTCATTTAGTTTTTATGTGCCTTTATCACGGTACCACAATAATAGACCGGAAACTCAAATAATTAATGATTATCCAATAAAATTTAAAATTCTATTCTAATTACGAGATTAATATAATAATTATTGAAAAAAATAAAGTAATATTTATATAATAGGTTATAGTTCAGTATTATTATTTTAGCTAACAATTATTAAATTGTACCTAATATTAATCAAATAAATTAAAACAAGTAATATCTATAATTATTGTATTAATATAATAATTAATAAGTATTGATGCAATACATTTAATAATTATGTTATGTAGTATTTATTATATTTAAAATACCAATTATTTGCTGGACTTAATCCGTAATGTTATTATTGTAATAAATCATATAGTTATTGGGTAAACTTAGTGTGGTATTGTCAAAAAGACTCTGTTTGGTCACAAACAATTAATATTTGTTAATTAATTATTCAAATAAATATTGTTTACTTTTTTAATCACTAATTAAATAAATATGAGCGTGTATATTTTTGGACAGAAATTGAACTAATGTAGTGTGTACTGTGTGAAAAACACAAAAACTTAAATTACAATCCTGTCACTTAACATTATATTTACAATAAGACAATAATTAATATTATCATCATTTTTCTTTTTTATTTTATTCATTAAGTAAAAATAAAAATTAATATGATTAATCAATAAAATCGAATAATTATTGTCTTGTATATTTGTACAGGTGTCAACAAAAATTGTGTACGTTTCAATTTATATATATAATTCTTTGCACGATATTTTCCACAATACATTTTTGGAAATGTGTGTAGATATAATCATATTTTCTGTCCATCCACGAGTATGGACTTGTTGTGTAATTTGCATCAAATGGTCAGTGAAAAATTGTGCGTGATTCACCTTGAGTTTGACGCTAGGATCTGATTGGTTTGAATGAAGAGAGAGGATCATTCCCTCGGGAGACGTGTGTGTGTGTGTGTTGAGTGTGTGTGTGTGGGATGAGTGCTTGATGTGTGTGTGTCGAGTGGTGTGTGAGAGGGAGTGAGTGATGAGGGAGTGAGAGTGTGTGTGTGTTGTTTTTGTGTGTGTGTGTGTGCGTGAGTGAGTGAGTGCGTGTGTGGTGTGTGGTGTGTGTGTGTGTGTTGCGTGACGTGCTTGCGTGTGTGGTTGTCGAGTGTGTGTGAGGGGCGTGCGATGAGTGTGTGTGTGTGTGTTGTGTGAGTGAGTGAGTGTGTGTTGTGTGTGTGTGTGTGTGTGTGTGGTTTGTGGTGTGTGTGTGGTGTGTGTGAGTGAGTGATGAGTGTTGTGTGAGTGAGTGTTGAGTGTGTGAGTGTGTGTGTGTGAGAATGAGTGAGTGAGTGTGTGTGTGCGCGAGAGTGTGTGTGTGTGTGTGAGTGAGTGAGTGATTGAGTGTGTGGTTTGTTTGTGGTGGTGTGTTTGTTAGTGAGTGAGTGTTTGGTGCTGTGTTTGGAGAGTGGAGTGTGTGTGTGTGGTGAGGGTGTGTGTGTGTGTGTGTGTGTGAGTGGTGTTGAGTGAGTGAGTTGGTGGGGTTGTGTGAGTGAGTTGTTGTGTGTGTGTGAGTGTGTGTGTGTGATGTGTGTGTGTTGTGTGTGAGTGAGTGAGCGTGTGTTTGAGTGAGTGAGTGTGTGCGTGTGTGTGTGTGTTATGAGTGAGTGTTGTGTGTGTGTTTGTTGTGTGTTGTGTGTGTGTGTGTGTGTGATTGAGTGAAGTTTTGAGTGTTGAGTGTGTGTTGAGGTGGAGTGAGTGTTTGAGTGTGTGGTGTGTGTTGATGTTGAGTGAGCGTGCGTGTGGTTTTGTGAGTGAGTGTTGAGTGTTGAGTGTGGTAGTGTGTGTGTTGTGTGATGATTGTGTGAGTGTGTGTGTGTGTGAGAGAAAGAGAGTGTGTGTGAGTGAGAGAGTGAGAGTGTGTGTGTGTGTGAGTGAGTGGTGTGTGTGTGTGTGGGAGTGGTGGTGTGGCGTGGTGTGTGATTGGGGTGTGGTTGGAGTGAGTGAGTGTGGAGTGTGTGTTGAGTGGTGTGTGAAGTGCGTGAGTGGATTGTGTTTGTGTGTGGGTGTGTGTGTGTGTTTGTGAGTGGGTGTGTGTGTGTGTGTGTTTTTTTTGTTTGTGTGTGTGTGTGTGTGTCAGTGTGAGTGAGTGTGTGTGTGTCGAGTGTGTGTGAGTGAGTTTGAGCGTTGTGTGAGTGTGTGTTGTGTGTGTGTGCGTGTGTGAGGTGGTAGGGTGTGGTGAGGTGGTTGAGGAGTGTTGTGTGTGTGTGCGGAGGGTGTGATGTGTGTGTATGACTGGGGAGTGTTATGCGTTGTGTTGTGGGTTGACCCGCGTGACTGCGTTGCTGAGTGGTGTGTGTGTTTGGGTGTGTGTGTGTGTGTGTGAGTGAATGAGTGTGTGTGTGTGTCCTCTGGGATGTAACTGAGCTCACGAGCTCATCAGAGATGCAGCGCTGCTCTGTCAGACAGGGATGCTGAATCGTGTAGGAGTGCCGCTGCATCCAGGAATCACATTCAGTATTTGATCATATGCGTTTAGTTGCTCGAATGTCTGAATTGATTAAATAATAGTTCACCTAAAAATCATGACCCAATCTTTTTAGCTTCAAAAAGGATGCAAAAGCATCTTAACAGTTATCTATATATGACTCCTGCACTGTATTTCAAGTCTTCTGTATCCGTACAATAGATTTGAATGAGAAGCAGACTCAAATTTCCGGTCTTGTGACCTTTGAAACGATTGAAAAGATCTGACGTAAAAGAATGATTCATTCACAAATTAGTCATTGCTTCGTCTCTTATGAACACTTTTGAAACTCAAAAAGCTTCGGTGCATATTTATTGTAATTGTATGGAAAAGATGGACATCCATTGTTTTAAATCTCTTATTTTGTGTTTTCATCACTGACCGAAAGAAGCAATTTGGTAAAATTATATTTTATTTTTGGGCGATATACGCAACAGTTTGGGGTTGGTACGATTTTTAATGTTCTTTTTTAAAAGTCTCTTCTGCTCACCAAGCCTGCATTTATTTGATCAAAAATGCAGTAAAATCTGAAAAAATTAGAAATATTATTACAATTTAAAACAGCTGTTTTCTATGTGAATATATATTCAAATGTAATGTATTTCTGTGATGCGCAGCTGTATTTTCAGCATCATTCCTCCAGTCTTCAGTGTCACATACTTCAGAAATCAGTCTAATATGCTGATCTGCTGCTCAAGAAACATTTCTGATTATTATCAATGTTGAAAACAGTTAATAGTTTTGTGAAAATCATGATGCATTTTATTTTTTATAATTCTTTGATGAATAGAAAGTTCAAAAGAACAACATTTATTTGAAATGGAATATTTTTTTGTAATTATAAATGTCTTCACTGACACTGTTGATCAATTTAATGCACCTTTTCTGAATACAAATATACATTTTCCTGCAAAAAACAACTTCCTGACTCCAAAAAGTCTCAGATGTGCTCTCTTCGCTTCAGCTGCTGTTTAATGTTGGCTGTGTTATTTTGCGCAGGGCGTACAAAACAGTCCAGGAGGAAGATCTCAAGTTTCCACTCATATACGGAGAAGGAAAAAAGGTGAGACGGCAGTTAGACACTTCACAGCTGACAGAAACCACAGCTCGCTCGTTCATGACTGTCGACGCGTTAATTACACGTCTTTAAACAAGTTTAGTGTCCTGTATCTCGTCTAGGTCAGCCTGTCTCTGTTTACCATCAATAAATGCTCTAAGACTTATTGTGCACAATTCATAACTGCACTCTATTGTAAAGAAAATAGTTTTCATAATCTTCCATTAAAATGCAACACCTTGCTCTGTGTTTTTCTTTCCGGCTGATATTATCAAGACCAGACGCCGGTCAGTTCGCTCATGTGTTTGTGAATCGCGTTTTGTAGAGATTAGAGGCTATTTCAGTTGTTTTTCTCTTTAAGAAAGAATTAAAAGCACTGAAAAACACTCTGGATTCCTCTTTGCCAGATTTGGAGAATAAACCATCATATCGGAGAACTTTAGAGAGACAAGAACTTCAGAAAAAACATCTTCAGGTGTTCAGAAGCAATTGCACTGTGAGATTTCACGTCTGTTGTTTTTATGTCATGCATTATCATTTCTCACCGCAGAAATGGGTGATTAATTAATTAGTGGTGTTTGCTACAGTAAGTCACTCATCACTTAATACTAGTATCTAAAGAAATAATTCACCCAATGAACCTTTTCTGGTCTGAATTGTCCGCACCCTCAGGCCATCCTCCAGATAAGATGAGTTGTTTCTCATCAGGATTTGGAGAAATGGTCAGTGCAATCACTGCAGTGTTAATTTTGACATTAAATTTTGATTTAGTTTTAGTCATAGTCGTTTGACTAAAATGCCATTTAGTTTTAGTCATATTTTAGTCATCTGAATTGTTTTGAGTTTTAGTCGACTAAATCTTCAGTATATTTAGTCGACTAAATCTAATGGGTTTAGTTAGTGCATTTATTAAGCATTTCTCTAACATTTCCGAACTCATTATATAGGTTTGATATTAAGGTTTTATCATGATAGATCCCGGTTTTACTCTGCGGTGACACCAACATGCTTTTTAGTTAAAAATGAATAACCACTCCTCATAAAGAAACAGAGTCTTCTTTTAATGGAAATATCAATGGTTATTTAGCTACTTATGCATTCGTTTAGCAATTGTTTTACCTATCTTCATATTCTTCCAAGCTACATATTTGAGTTTCTAATAAATACATTTTAGATTCCTCTTTAAGGCTATAAAGTTTTTCAGTTTTAAGAGCAGTGCTGATTTTCTGTCTGATCTGTTGTTGCTTGATGTAATATCAATGACTGTGGACTATGCACCTAATTGTCTGCTGTCCCTTTAAAACTGAATGCACTGCTGCAATGGATGCAATGCACTGATACACGTTCTCCCTGCTGTTTACATTCACTTAAGACGTAATCAACTGTGTTTACGTGAATACTCGTCAAAACGGACAATTCGACATCATTTTGTGTGTAATTCTCCATTCATGCAACACGAAAGAGTACTCGCGCGCTGTGATAGGCGCTTTCTTTGTTTTGTACGTTATAGCTGATCATTTCGGCGCTCTGAAAACAACCGAATTTGAATTCTCTCTTGTTCTCAGATTTATCCATACGTCCTGCTGCTTCTCTTACTCCCACATATGGACTGTTTTTAATGTTTTATGAGACGTTGCAGCAAGTTGTGTGTTACCTATGTCACCGCTTGTTTTGCCGGTCATATGTATGCGCCATCTAACCTCCGAACGCACGCAGCATTCCTTCTTGCAATGAATCTCTCCTCTTATTAGTTGACGAAAATGTCAATAGATTTATGTTATAGTTTTTTGTCATTCAAAAAGAGTTTTAGTTCGTTTATCGTCTCGTTGTCGTCAGTGAAAAAAATGTCATTGTCGAATAATTTTCATTAACACTGCATCAGTGTCTCAGCAATGGATGCTCTGCAGTGAATGGGTGCCGTCAGAATGGGAGTTCAAACAGCTGATAACAACATCACCATAATCCACAGCACTTCCGGTCCATCAGTTGTAACTTGGAAAGGCCAAAAGCTGTGTGCTTTATAAGAAACAATCCATCATTGAGCATTTACTTTAATCCAATTACGGTCCATAATCACGAGGGAAAAGTCTGCGCAGGATCAAGCACTTTTTACAAGCTCAAACCTCTCTAAACAAATCTGGGTGTATTTTGATGAGAGAGACAACATGAGATGCACTTTTCACTGGAGGAAGCGTTGTTATGGATTGTGGACTGACCAGAAGTGACGGTTTGAAGTTAAAAACGTCTTCATTATGGTTTTGTTTCTTACAAACACGCAGCTTTGGTCTTCTCCAGATGTTAACTGATGGACTGGAGTGGTGTGGATTATTGTGATGTTTTTATCCGCTGTTTGGCCTCTCATTCTGACGGCACCCATTCACATCCATTCTGGATCAAGTGACGCATGCTACATTCTCCCAGATCTGATGAGAAACAAACTCATCTACATCTTGGATGGCCTGAGGCGGAGTAAATTTTCAGAAGTTTAAATTTTTGGCTGAACTATTCCTTTCAGCCTCCAGCACTAGTATTAAATGTGAGTGTGTGTGTGGGCCGTCCTGCAGCGTTCGTGCTCCAGTTGGGGTGTTAATGTGTTCAGTGTGTGGTGCTGAACTGAGATCAGTCTGTTGTGACGGCTGAAACCAGGAGATCGGCCTCCAGTCTTCTTCAAGGAGGTCTCGGCTTCACAAGGCATCTGTTCTGAATCCCGATCCCTCCTCGTCTCGGACTCGATAACGCTCAGTTCTCTCCTCCGTCTGTGGGAGGCTAGAGCCCTTTCCTGGGAGTTTGATTGACAGGTGATCTGACCAATCATAATGGAGAGTAGATTAACGTCGGTGGACTTGCAAATGGTGTATTGATGTCTTTCCGCAGTTGAAACAAGCGGTTCATTCATGTTTATTTTGTGCTATAACTAGTAGAGGTAAAAGAGAGATGAAGCGTATTAACATTGCTTCAGACGCATCTGTCACCACAACATTAAGAGCCAGCAAAAGCAATTTATTTAAAATTACGACCGAAATTTTGAAGCTGAGCACTTGTTTTCATACCAAAAGTAACCTGGCTCTGTTTGGTCTTTCATCATCGCTCTCTGTTTTTTGTCACTGCGTGAGACGTGTGGCCGTGAGATAGCGCTGCACGATTATTCCCTTGAAATTGTAATTATTATTAATTACGATCGTCACAATTTACATTGAAGGATGTCTATACCATTGTTTGATGCAACTGCATGCCATACTTTTATATAAAAATAAGGCTGAAACCCGCTAACGAAATCGTTGTAGAGCTCAAATGTCACTATCTTGGTATCGGATTTGGTCTCTCTTTTAAATGAAAAAAAGGAAAAATGAATGCTATTTATACTAGAAAGAAAAAAAAATGCATCTTAAGCATGCAGAATAACATAAATGGACTTTGAATGAATGACTAATTTGTAATCGCTATTAGAAATTCGATTAATTGTGCAGCCCTAGCGTGAGAGCGCCATGGCTTGTTGGACATAGCAACAGTAACTAAGGGGGGCGGGTCTTTGCAAAGGGCCCATTGAATATTTAGTTTTACTAGGCAATGCATCACATTACAGAAGTAAACTGGGTTGGCCTAAGTTAACGGCTGTGCTTTGTGGCTCAGGCTCGTATTCTGGCCACCATCGGCATCACTCGAGGACTAGGCGATCACGACCTGAAGGTTCACGACTCCGACATCGCTATCAAACCATTCCTCTCCTGCTCTCCAGAGGTTTGTAGTTCATTTGCACACATAACCACATGACTTCTTAATTCACTATTTGGCTAACAAAAAAGTACCATGGTATTACCATGTTTTTTGGAACATGCACCAAGAAAATGTCATGTTTTTTTACTATGGTATTGCTGTATTTTTTTTTCTTGATATATGGTACCATGGTATTACCGTAGTGTGTGGCAGGGTTAATATTGTTAACTAAAACTAAAACAATAAAAAAAAAAAACATTTGCATTACTTATAGGCATAAACTAAAATAATATAAAAAGCTAAACTAAACTTTCATTCAGTGTTTTTCATTAAAACTAAAAAAAAAATAAAAACAAAATGATAAAAGCACATAACAAAATTACTGAAATTAAAATGAAAACTAAATATAAAATAAAATCTAATTCAAATGTTAACAAACACAATAGTATATAACTGATATTAAAATAAAATAAAAACACTGAAGTGTGGAGATTTAGCATGGAATTGGTGTGTTGTCTGGAAAAATACCATGGTGTTACTGTGTTTTAAATGGTAATGTCATGCCTTTTTTGGGATATTTACCATGGTATTACTGTTGTTTTGAAACAAAAGCTACCATGGTAATATGTTTGTTGAACATGTATTATGGTAATACCATCATTTTGTTAAGTTCATGTTTTTTTAAACTACGAATTGCTGCAATTATTTTTGATATGGTACCATGGTATTACCATGTTGTGTGGACATTTACCATGGTATTTCACAGTTTGGAGAAAAATACCATTATACCAATAGTATCATGGTATTACCATGTTTTTTTTAATATATATATATATTCCACGGTATTACTATGTTTTTGGAAAATGTACCATGTATCATAGTATTACCATGTTATTTTGTATATCATGATTTTTAAAGAAGATACCATGGTATTACTGTGTTATTTGGATATGGTACCATGGTTTTACCGCGTGTAAGTATTACCATGATATTGGACAAATTACCGTGGTATTACTGTGTTTCATATGGTATCATGGTGTTATCATGTTTTGTTGTTTGTTTGGAAAAGGAACGGTCAAGACTTCGAAGATACAGCGGTAAACAATTATGGGATCGTTCTGTATCAGTGTCTACTGTATAACAAATTACTGTGGTATTACCATGGTACCACCGCGGTACTTTTGTAAGGGTTTCTGGGTCAGAAATCAGGTCTGTTCTGCTTGACTTAAGTAACCACATTGGGCCCTGCAGACAAAAGCAGTCTTAATCGCTGGGGATATTTGTAGCATAGCCAACAATACCCTGTATGGGTCACAATTATACATTTCTCTTTTTTTTTATTAATGCCAAAAATCCATTAGGATAAAAAATTTTTTTTTAGGGTCGAAAATAAAGATCATGTTCCATTGAAGATATTTTGTAAATTTCCTACTTTAAATATATCAAAACTTAATTTTTGCATTATTATGCATTGCTAAGAACTTCATTTGGACAACTTTAAAGGTGTTTTTCTCAATATTTAGATTTTTTGCACCCTCAGATTCCATATTTTCAAATATTGCAGCTCAGCCTGAATATTGTCGATTGCTCCAGTGCTTGTTCACCGTCTCGCTGCCTCTAACACAGTTGGATCCCGTCAGAATAAAGATTCCTCCAGCGACACGAGTCGCTCCGCTCTGGAATCTTCTGCAGCTCTCTTCATCTTTAATTGGCACGCTGTGTAAAGTTCATCCACGGTTCATCCCGCCGGCTGCAGCGGAGTTTTTTCTGGTTTCTGGCTTCTCCTTGATCTGCTTTTCTTATTCCTCCTCCTCTGTGCACTTTTCCCCTCGTTATGTGCTTGTGCAACGAGTAGAAGTATGCGTGCGGCTGGAGTCTGGCTGGGTCTGTTGCACAAATACTGGGTCAGAGGTCGAGGAAGGGTCACCGAGGACAACCAGACACTTGCATCAGATATGATTTCTGTCTATCTTATCTTTCTAGCTAATACTGTGTGTGTGTGTGTGTTATAGGTATAATCGTTTAGTTAAAAGTATAGAATAATTTAAATATTAATGATTTTAATTGAAATTTTGCATACAATTTATTAATCTATAAACGATTTTAAAGTAATTATTTGTAATAATATTATTTTGTATTATTATTATATTATTTTTATATCTGTCCTAATATATCATTATTAAAATACTTATATTCTGATCAGTGTATAGTTATGGTAGGTAAAAAAAAACTAAAAGACAAATTAAATAAAATATGTATTTACATACTGAATAAATTGTTTAATTTATAAAAAAATGAATTGGTATATTTATTTGTAACAGAGAATCTCTGTTACGATTTGAAGATTGCCAGGTTAGGCCAATTTATATGTATAATTTTCTTATTATAACTATATATAATATTTAATTTAAGCATAATGAAATAATTATATTTCAATACATTGATTAATATTATAATTTAAATGTTAATGTATATTCTTATAGTATTATTGCATAATAAACTAGCTAATTACCTGTATTATTAATATTATAATTTAAATCCTTGTTTAACGTCATTTAAATTTGGATTAAATGGTATTATTTTATTAAAAATAAGATCTATTTTTAATTGTGTTTAATCTATCATCTCTTATGTATATCATTATATGTATATTAAATACGTATATAATTAATATAAATTATTATTATTATTTAATCTTGAATCAATCTTAATTTTGTGCTAATTATCTAATTTTTAAATATTATTTGGTTGTTTTTGGTAGATGCGAAACACTTATTTAGGCTACATTATATTAAGATTATAATTTAAATATTATTTAAATATATATAATATATTTTTTTTTTTTTCCTTCTCAGCATTAGTACAGAATTGTTGGGAAAACATCTGAGATATATATATTTGTATATATACTCTATATATATATGTTTTTTTTTTTTTTTTTTTTCCACTTTAAGGCATCAACACTATCTTAAGCTCTGTGACTAGCTGGAAGGTGTGTTCAATGTGGATCGTGAGAGCGCCGCCTCTGAAATCGTATCCGAGTCACGCTCCACTTAGACACATCTCGGTCTGCCCGATATAATGTCACCAGAGACCAAACTAAACAGTCTTATTGTATTTTGGAGCGGTTTGGTGGTGGGGGCCGTTCTTTTTTAATGCTGAAATTAGCTTTAAAGAAAACACGAACCGAAGGTTTTGAGTCTGTCAGCCGGTGCATGTATATACTAAAGCACTAAGCCACGCGTGTATAAGCGGCAGCTGCAGAACAATGCAACAAGACGTATATTGTTCCTTCAATTATTTATTAAATATTTAAATCACCATATTCTTTATCCCCAATATTATGCATTGGTTTTTATATTGAAAATTATAATTGGCATAGGTTTTAGTTTTTTAACCCTCTTTTTAACATTTAGATTACCTTAGCTGTCATTTATCCTACCGCTCAAATCTATATAGATTTATCGTTCTGTCCTATTTTTGTCCTTGTATATGTTTATTTATTGAACTGCAATTGTATTTTTTTACCACGTTCTTGCAATGGAAAGTAATGCATTAATGCTCCACTTTAAAATTTTGTCTGCAAATCTTGTCATTTCTTAAAATACTAATAATATATATATATATATCCTAAATGAATATTAATTTTTCTGACATTTTTTTCCACATTGGATAATGTTTTTGTAATTTATTACTATACTTTTCTACATTTTAAAAAGTATAAAATTTTTAATTTATAAAAGTGTCCATTAATCACTAGTTTTACTGAATTTTAATATCAGCACACCCCTAAAATAATTAAATTAATGATGCTAATCACACTAAACAATAGAGTTATAGAAGTCTACAGTTGACAAGCTACACAGCCATTTAAAATCATTTGATGCACTAATTATTGCCGCATTAAAATATAACAACGTGCACGTCCGTGTTAATGCATTATAATAGAACTGAAGCATGTTGTGATCTCTGCAGGTGAAGATCTATAACCTCTCTCAGTTTGAGCACGGCGCCGATGACGTCATGATCCTGGCTACAGATGGACTCTGGGACGTGCTGTCCAATCAGGAAGTGGCAGAGGCGGTATCTGGTTTCCTTGGAAACTGTGACCCTGATGACCAGCACAGGCAGGTTCCTCAGCGTTGGCTGAGCATCAACCATCTACTCGTGCAACCCTGCACACCGTGATGGGTTATTTTGGGCAGCGTACAAGAGAATGTGATTTTGCTTAAAGTGGTTTTCTAGGCGAAGGACCACTTTTGGTTCCTCAAAGAAATGTTTCTTCACTCTTAAAAATAAATGTGCTTCAAAAGGTTCTTCAAGCGATGCCATAGAACCATTTTTGGTTCCACAAAGAATTTTCCATTCATTCTTAAAAATAAAGGTGCTTCAAAAGGTTCTTCAAGCGATGCCATAGAAGAACCATTTTTAGTTCCACAAAGAAAAAGTTTCCATGCACTCTTAAAAATAAAGGTTCTTCACAGTGATGCCATAGAAGAACCATTTTTGGTTCCACAAAGAAATTTCCATTCACTCTTAAAAATAAAGGTGCTTCAAGCGATGCCATAGAACCATTTTTGGTTCCACAAAGAAATTTCCATTCACTCTTAAAAATAAAGGTGCTTCAAAAGGATCTTCAAGTGTGCGCCATAGAACAATTTTGGTTCCACAAGAAATTTCCATTCCTCTTAAAATAAAGGTGGTTCAAGCGGGCCAAGAACCATTTTTTTTGTCCCAAAGAATTTCCATTCCTCTTCAAAATAAGTGCTCCCTAAGGTTCTTCAAGCGATGTCCAAGAAAACACTTTTGGTTCCACAAAGAAATTTTCCATTCACTCTAAATAAAGTGCTTCAAGCGCTGCCTAGAACCATTTTGGTTCCACAAGAAAGTTCCATTCACTCTTAAAAATAAAAGGTGCTTCAAAAAGTTCTTCAAGCGAAGCCATAGAAGAACCATTTTTGGTTCCACAAATGACATCATTCACTCTTAAAAATAAAGGTGCTTTAAAGGTTCTTAACAGCGATGCCATAGAATAACCATTTTGGGTTCCCCAAAAAACCTTTCAAAGTTCTTAAAAAGACCCATCTCTCCTCTTACCTTTTTTATAATCCGAATAACCCTTCTTTCGCCACAAAGATCGTGTTGTGACACAGAAACGGTGTCTCCAGATGTAAAGGGTTCTTATGAACCTTTAGAAAACCACCGCTTCTTCTGTGGCACTTCGCTGACGACAACCTCTTATTTTTTAGAGTGTTGATTCAATCTAACAGAACCCTTTGTTTCTTTTAGTGCGCAGAAACACTTGAGAATCGAACGCTCTTAATGAAGAACCTTTCAATGACTGTTAAAAGTGCATCATGGAACCATCAGTTCCAATAAAGAACCTTGATTTTTGGTTTATGAAAGGCTGTAGGTTCAAGAACCATCACCACTGATCAAGACACTTCATGATATTCTACTTCTTCCTTCCACCACGTTGGCCTGAACAATTTCCCACCGGTTCCATCTCCAGCTCAGTCTCTCGCATGCTTGCGTTGTCTGCGCAAGCAACTATAAGTCATAGGGTTGGAACCCTGTTCTAGATCTTCAAGTTCGGGTGAACTCTTCCTTTAACCTCAGGTTACTCTTGGAGGGAAGAATCTGTTGTTTGAACTCTCTATAAAAGTATCCGCTGAATAGCATCTCGGTTGTTTTTCAGGTACACAATGGCAGCTCAAGACCTGGTGATGAAGGCCAGAGGTGTCTTGAGGGACCGAGGCTGGAGAATCGCCGGAGACCGGCTCGGCTCTGGAGATGACATCTCGGTCTTCATAATTCCCCTAATGCACGGCATAAAACAGCCTCCGCCAAGCTGACCAATCAGAACGCAGGGCGCCAACCGAATCGGCCCGAATCCGTCCCTGACCCAACATTCAGATGCTCAGACAGCGTCCTGCTGGAGTTTATGGATCCCGCTGTGCGTTTGAACTCATTTACAATACGAACACTTGCTTTTAAGAGTTAGAAGTCGACAAATGCTGACTTTGAAGACCCACGTCAACGTTCCCTACCTCCGCGTGGGTTGGTGGGATCAGTATATAAGTTATAACTTTGCACAATGACTAAACTTTGGAGTTCTCCGTGGACAGATGCGCAGCATCCGCAGTTTGTTTATCCGCACACATCTGGCAGCTAGGCGGAACCAACCATGTTTGGCTTTTCCTTTCAGGATATTAATTTATCCTCTGAATGTTTAGTTTGCGGTTTTCTTTTTTGCATTCCCTGAGAAAAATAATCAAAGCAATTCTGGCTGTTACTTGTGCATCCTGTTTTCAAAAGACTGCAAGTTACTGTAAACGATAAGGTATTTGTTTCCCCTGTGCTCTGTACATTTGCAATAGGTACTAAGCTAAATAATGCCGATCTGATCTTCCATTCATCACGGTAAGATTTTTGGGATGATGCATTTTTTAGGAACAATAAATCTCGTATCCGATAAATAAGTCTCATGTACGCCGACCATTCCCTTTGATTTCGATACACACCGTCGTGAATTAACACCTAGCTGCAATCTGTTCTCCGGAGCTTCTGAGGTTCGGTGAGGTCTGACTTATACATCATGTTCACAGTGGCACCTTCCTCTTCTACAGCACAAACCCCAACCGCTGGTTGCGTCAATTGTTTGAAGTCGTCGTGGGGGCTCTCTCACACACACACATTCTCTCTCTCTCACACTCACACACACACACACACTCATACACACACTGATACACACACACACACACGGGTTAGTTTTTGTGAAAAGTGGGGACTCTCCATAGGCGTAATGGTTTTTATACTGTACAGACCGTATATTCTATTGCCCTACACCAACCCTACCCCTAAACCTACCCCTCACAGGAAACTTTCTGCTATTTCAGATTTTTAATACACTCCATTCTGTGCGATTTATAAGCTTTTGAAAGTGGGGGACATTGGTAATGCCTGAAAAGTCCTCTCTCCTTGTTATACCTGTCCTAACCTTGTCCTTAGACACATTTCAAAAAAATGTCCTCATTTTTTGTCACAAACGCACGACACCACACCACACACACACCACGCTCACAACCACTCCCCACACTCAACACACACACACACACACACACTCACACTCACACACACACACACACTCTCACACACACACTCATACACACTCCCCAAGAGAGTGGCCATCTGGTCAGCACAACCGGAGTGTGACCAAAACAAGACTAATTTGGCCAGAGATTGTGTGAGTGAGTGTGTGTGTGTGTGTGAGAGTGTGTGTGTGTGAGTGAGTAAGTGTGTGTGTGTACTGGCTCGCTAACCACACTGCAGCTATCGTTTGTGTGGGTGGAGGCACTGCAAGAGCATCACATGCTTACTAAAGGAGCTTTCTGGGAAGTGCAAACATGATTCATAAACTGTTTATGTGGCTCCATTAATGCTGGTCCACAGATTTGAATAAAAACTCATTGAAGATAGAATCTTTCTCAAATAACAGTAATAATTACATATGTTTTCCCAAATGATGTACTCTCTATGTAAAACAAAAATACCAGACAGTTGGTAAAAGAATAAAGACATAATTCACACCAAATTGAACATGTTGTCATTATTTATTTGACTTCGTTACACTGCAAAAATATATTTTCTTCCTTAGATATTTATACTAGAAAACAAGACACAAAAATGCTAAGAATTCTTGCGTTTACTGGACAAGTAAAACCACTTAAAATTTTGATTTATTTTTTTCACAAAACAAGACACATCTTGTTAGTTTTTGCTTAAAACAAGCAAAAAGATCTGCCAATAATCTTAAAAATAATCTTAAATTAAGATTAATATTGGCAGATATTTTTGGCTTGTTTTAAGCAAAAACTAACAAAATTGATTTTTTATTTTTTTCTGAAAACAAGACGTAATATCTTAAGCTGTTTTAAATACTTGTCCAGTAAATGCATCTTGATTCAAGAATTCTCAGATATTTATACTAGAAACCAAGACAAAAATTCATTTTTTTGCAGCGTATTCGTTGAAAATCTTCCCGCGCCGCGCCTTTCAAATCTCATTCGCGCCTCTGAAAATTCAAATATTTGGCGCGAATGAAACAACCGCCGTGAAGGATAGAGGCAGACTTTATGTTGATCGCCGAATCCTATAAAACACCGAAACTGCTTAATTTTTATTGTTTGTAGCTAAACTTAAACGTAAGAATGGACTAGCATCAGTCCACAAGGCGTCCATCTTGATTAGGTTGTCATATTTGATTTGCTGGAACCGAGAAACGTCTAGTTGAAGAAAGAAACTCATACAGGTTTGGAACGGAGGTTAGGTAAGTGAATGGTTTTAACTTGTGGATTGAACTTACCCTTTAAGCTTAAGATATACCACTTCATAACGTCCTCTGTGAATGAAACCGCGCTGGGAGCAGAAGTAAGTGTACCCAGTCTTAGTCTCATGTTGTTGGCGTGTGCTGAAGTTCAACTATTTGACAAATGGCTGGATTAACCACCAGAAGACGCGTGTTCGATACCCCCACATACTCCTATTTCTACGTTACAGACTTGGTTTAATGGAGGTCTTCGGGGTTAAACGAGGCTTTATGACTTCAGACCATTCCTTAGCTGCACCTTTTCTACAACCATTAATCTAGCTACATGCAATATTAATTTTCCACGCACGTGCGCCGGTCGAGTCCAAACCAGCCCGCGTGACGTCACGATCGATGACGCTACCGTAGTGGGCAGAGAAAGCCACGTCACAGCTCTCTTCATAGCAACAGTAGCGTGTGACCTACACGTGTTAGCCACCCCAAGGGCAAAACCAAGCGTCTATTGTAATGAATAACCCTACCCGTCGTGTTCCCGAGGGCAATACCTGCTTTTCTGCTGTGCTCCACACAAACAACAACAACAGTACTTTACTGAAGAAAGAAGAAAACTGGGGCATATGGCCAACCCCATGCATTTACAACCCAGCGTGCTGTATAGCGGCTAGAAAGAACAGCTCATTAAAAACACATCATGAATGAAAGCACAAATCAGACGCGTTGTGTTCCACAGTATACACATTTATTGACTTAGCATTGCGCACACATTTACAACTCCCAGAACAATTGCACAACTAGAACTATACCACACAGAAATATGACATAAAAGCATCATGTTTCCTCGGAGGATTTGGATTCCAAAGCGCATTCCAGCTTGGGACGAGTGTGACCAGCACTGGCAAGGGAGTAGCTTGCGCAGTCATCTCCAGAACGGGCAATATCACATCCCAACAACAGCACAAACTACTACCTCAGCCAGTGCACGGCGGAATGGCTCTCGGAGCCCGTGGGAACGCAGCGAATCCGCATCCGTGGGAACCGCATTCCAAGAATCTGCGCCGAACGAAGAGTCCGAGCTGAATGGTCGTAGTACTCGTGAGCGGGCTACACTCCCTTCAGCTGCTCCGCCATTGGCTGTTGAGCAGCGGAAAAAAAAAAAAAAAACAAGTGGGTTTGGGGGGTGGTGGGGGGGGTGGAGCGCAGCCAATGGGGTGCCAGAGGGACACCGCCCACGACACAGAGTGAGGCCACGCCTCCCGCGGGATTCAGCCAATGGCGCCGTACTGAGCTCACACAGCTTTTTTTGAATGAGTTGATTTCAGTGTTGCCAATTTAGCAATTTGGTTGCTAAATTTAGCAACTTTTCAGACTACCCTAGCAACTTCTTCCAAAAGCACCTAGCAACAAATTTAGCTATTTTTAAAATTTATTTGGCAGCTTTTAGCAACTTTTGATAAGTGACTCGAACGATAAAAAGGCACAATTTAAATGACACAAAAGAGGAAACCAAAGATGCCGAGCAGTACACGCGTTACAGGAATTAAGTTAGCTGCTATTTGCAATCGTTTAATAGTAATAATAATTGAATACTGTTATTTTTCATTTATGAGACACTTTGTTAGTAGCTTGTACCTGCGGTTGTTGACGAGTTCGTACACTGTAAGAAAAAAATATGCAGAAAAATGGAAAAGGTGCTAGTAACTTTCCAGGACATTATCTGTTATAACCCGAAAACACAAAATACAATGCGTAATTAAAGATGCAAGCGCAAAAACCTGTGGAAAAATCCATCCAGAAAACTCCTTCACATTAACACAGCAGACTGTGCGTTATTTTTGTACTTTTCTTAAGAGTGCAGCAGACCAACTAACTACTAATAAACTGCGTTAAAGTATAAAACTTCAATTGTAATCGTACACAAAAATGTGTACGTTTTGTCGGAGTAGGGTGGGGGTTCGAAGTGGTGATTTAAAAATAGGGTAATTTATATTTTAAAATATTATATTATGGCATTTGATAATTGCTAGAACACATCTAAATTAACTATATATATATATGTTTTTGCTAAGATTTGACAATTTTGCATCGTGATTACGTAATGACGTCACAACATCTTTTAGCAACAAATCGACCTTCCTTTAGCAACTTCCCCTGAAAATTAGTTGGCAACACTGATCGCCGCTCACTTACCGTAGAGACCTACAATAAGAACAGAATCCCCGAGAGGCTTCGCGTTCTTAGATAGTACGTCAAGTTGGCAAATTAGGTGTTTTATACAAGCTTAATGTTGATAATAAAAACACAATTCAATACAAATACTACATAAAATGGATGGTTCTCGTCCTGGATGCTGATTGGCCAATACAGCGGTCCAGGCGAAATGGCTGCATCCCAAAAACATAAAAGCACTGGCTTAGCAGTAGAAATGAAAAGAATGGGACCGCAACTGCATTCTGCTGTAAAACCAATCCAAGTGAATTATTTGGATAACGGATCATGCATTTCTATAATACACACTGCTGGTCAAACGTTTGGGAGCGTTAAGATTTGTAATGTCTTTTGAAGAAGTTTCTTCTGCTCAACAAAGCTGCATTTATTTGATCAGAAATACAGAAAAAACAGTAATACTGTAAAATATTATTACTATTTAAAATAAGTGTTTTCTATGTGAATATATATCTATTTATTTCTGTGATCAAAGCTGAATTTTCAGCATCATTCCTCCAGTCTTCAGTGTCACATGATCTTCAGAAACATTAATATGCTGATTTATATCAGGGTGTTTGCTGCCGGAATATTTTTTTATTTGGAACCCTTGATTCTTTTTTTCAGGATTCTTTGATGAATAACAAGTTCACATTATTCAAATCAAATCTTTTTTTTAAATGTTCAAGGGGTAATTTTATTTTTCTTTCTTTTTTTTTTTTTGAAAGAAAGAAATGAATGCTTTTATTCAGCAAAGATGTGTTAATTGATAAAAGTGATAATGAGACTTTTATTGTTAAAAAAGGATTTCTATTTTAAATAAACTCTGTTCTTTTTTAAACTCTTTATTCATCAAATAATCCTGAAAAAGTATCACAGGTTCCAAAAAAAAAATTAAGCAGCACAACTGTTTCCAACATTGGTAATACATCAGCATATTATACTGATTTCTGAAGATCAGTGACACTGAAGACGGAGTAATGATAATAGCGCAGCACGAAAAACCATTACCGTTTAATGTATATTAAATAGAAAACCATTAGTTTTAAATGGTACCTAATTTTTTGGTCAAATAAAATGCACCTTGCGGAAGCATAAGAGACTTTTTTAAAACATAAACAAATCTTACTCATCCCAAACTTTTGACCAGTCGTGTGTGTGTGCATATAGATATATATATATATATAAAAGTAGTCTATCAATTAATATGATGATTATCTTGTCAGGTTGCAATTACTGCCTGACTGTATGTTAAACACTTATTTAATGCTTCATGTTCATTCAAAAGAGCGAAATGTCATAATTGAACGTACATGAACCACTGACCTGCTCTACTGGAAGTGAAATATGATTCACGAATACGTTTGATGTTCATAGAACTGTACCATTTATTATTGTACACACTCTTCTCAATGCGACTAACGATGACATGGAATGTTACAGCACGATCTTGCATAAAACCCATCGCTGTTGAGACAATTTCACACAAAAAAAGACCACCCTTCATGTATTTATTATGATTTGTAGTTCTCTTATTAAATGATTTTCAATCCAAATAGGTCATTCTTAATTAAATCTTTAACACTAATCACCAAACACTGTACATTAACTCCAGGGGGCGGGGCCAAAAACCCATAAAAACAACAAACACTGCAAATTTAACGTAGCAGTTAATACATCGTTAAAGTCGTCAGCCAATCAGAGTCTACCGTCAGCTCGTATTAGAAGAAGCTTCGAATGATGCGATTGGAGCTGTCAATCAACAGTTACCATGACGATGGGGGTGAATCGTCCTCGCGCGCGGCGTATGAAACGGTCCCATTCGTGTTTGCGGTGGAATAAAAACGTTCAGTCACGATTCGCCGTTCTGCACTTTGGAGACAGGCGGTTGCATGAAGTCTTTGAAGGGCCCCAGGGCGTCTTTGAGGGCGGAGCTTACTTCAGGAGACGAGCAGGTGATGCACTCCACTAGCGTCGGGTAGAGCGCGATCACCTGAGCCCACACGTTCCCATCCACTGACCCCCGGACAGAAGAGGAGAGAAATAAACAAGGATGCAAAACCGGTCAAAAAATCCGTCTAGGTGGGCAATAGAATAGTCTTGACATTTATATTTCATGTAAATGCAGAAGTCTGTCATGGTTGCTTTCAAATAATGTTGAAGGACAAGCCCGTCTCACCGTTCTCTGGTTGAGTCTTTTTCAAGGAATCCATGAGAGTGCTGATGGCTTTTAACACAAAGATGATCTCAGTCACTTGTTGCCTTGAAGATAAAGAATAAATAGCGAGAAACGCTTAGAATCAAGTCCTGTGCAGTAAAGTCCATTTAAAAACGGACCGAAAATACAGTGAATTTAGTGAATATGTCCAGCTCATTTTTCATCCCTAATATATGACATTTTATTTGCTTAATAAATTGAAGCCTATTGTTAGAAATAAAATTTTTATTAAAATATTAACTTTATTATATTTATATTAATTATTTACATGCCATATAACCACATTTCCTCCAAGTTATCACAAAAAAATCATTATTGTAATGCAAAAATTAACATTTTTAAATTAGAACATATATATATATAAAACATTTTTTAAATTCTATGTCATAAACGAAATGCCCTTCGGTTTTTATTCCTACATGTCATCTGGCCCTAATGCATCTTTGGGAACCTTGCAAGTATTATACTCGTGCTGTGCAAACGTTAATCGCATCCAAAATAAAAGTTGTTATTTATGTGTGTGTACTGTGTATTTTTATTATGTATATATAATGCCCCACATACAGTACCTATTTTGAACATTTTACATGTATATTCATATAATTTAATTTATATATAAATATTTAATATATAAACAACGTTTTTTTCTTAAATATATGCATGTGTTTATATATAAATACATATATATATATATATACTTAATTACTATACCATTAATACATATATATGTAAACAAGAAAAGAGGGATACTTTTATTTTGGATCATTAATCGTTTCCATCACATAATTGACCTAACTAATTATACAAAATTAATGCAAAGTTCTTTTACATGTTTTTACTTAAAAAAAGAAGAAAAAAAAGAAATACATATTTATTTATTTAATGCAAAAATAATTTATTTTATGTCTTTTTTTTCGGAAGCTGAAAACATTAGTCCTGTTTCTATACGCAGACCTGGGCAGAGGGCAGCGTCCACTGAGTCTCTCGTCATTCACGTATCGTCGGAGCACGTCCTGAGCTCTCTGCAGCAGCACTGACAGCGCCATACGCGAGATGTAGCCCTCCTGCGGCGTCGACACCTTATTACTGAAGGAGAACTGCAGGAGCGTCTCGAAACACACCTTAGAGAACTCCTCCCGCATACGGATGTCCATCTCAGCCTCTGTATGGGACGAGAAGGCACAGTTTTAGTGTCTTCATACGCTAGTGTGAACCACGGCTTCACGGGGGTTATTGCTTTAATAAAACGGTTATTACATATACGTAGTTAGGCTTCACAGAATAAAACAGAGCAAATAAAGAGTAATGATATTAATAAAAACAGTATTCTTCCACCAAACAGTGTAGTTCCTCAGAATCAGTTGTGGTTGCTACAAAGTGGTTGTCGAGCAGCACACAAAGCAAACAAATGTGTGTGTTTGTAGAGTCATTTACAACAGCTTCGAACGCAGCTCAGCCAATCAGAATCAAGCACCGGAACGCTCCGCTTTATAATGATGCTTTTATGAACTTGACAGCGTTAGTCTTTGTATGGAAAAGAGCAGCATGCACATCTGGCCTAACATCTTTCGAGCGAGTACATGACAAAATCTCCAACTATTGCTTTAAGAACAGTTTTCACTCCGTACCTGTGAACGATGACGACTGCGAGTGAATCGATCCTTTATTGAGCATGCTCATGATACGACCTACGAACTCTTTGGGTATGAAATTGGCAAATGGTAAAATCTCTGTGCTGATCAACTGCACCACCTACAGGAAAAAAAACAAAACAATATATATTTAAAATATATTTAATATAAATATATAACAATATATGATTAATAATAGATGTACCTATTATATATAACATAGTCCTGTACAAGCAGCATTACTTTATTATATATAAATATTTTTTACAATACAATATAGTCAAAATATGTTTTCATTTTCTAAAATTATGTATTTATATATTTTATATTTTTTTATTGTTTTATGTGTGTATATATACACACACACATAAATTCATAACACATACAAACATAATTGTTTTTATTTAATGTATCATTATCAAAATGTCTCATCATAAAGTGTCCAAACATCAGTCTCACAGATATACTGACCTACCACTAATAAATAGTAGTCGTAATAATAATATTTCTAGCTTAAATAGAGTTGTGGATCTACTGTCAGATGAAATTACCTCGACATCTATAGCTTCATTCCTCTGGAACTCTTGTATGGACCGATTATCTGGAGGTGTGCTGTGGGATACCAGAGGAAAATGAGTACGAATGACCCGTACGTCACGGTTTTAATATATCACGATGGGTTGCACACCTTTTGGTAAACAGGAAGTCCTCAAAGGCGTTCGCCAGCTCTGGCCACATTGTGTCAAATTTGCCTGAGGATGCTTGTTGCCGAGCAACAGGGAGTCCAATGGAAAGCACTTTGAGCAGAGAAGAGACGGCTAGTTTCCAGGTGCTCTCTGCAGGACAGGCGTACTTCAGACCCAGAGGAATCCTCAGAGTCTAAATACAGAGAAACGGAGAGGATTGATTCTGCTCGGTGCGCACGAGCTCCTCCACAGATAAGCCAGCTGCTTCGACCGAAAGCAGGTGACCTATGGAGACTAAGATGCCCGGAAATGCATCATGTCTCACGAAACTACTAATTCACAACCAGATTACTTACAGATTGTAGTCTGATTACAAATTACATGACGGTAGCATAATCTGGATTACACATATTAGGTAATGTAATCTGACTACTAACTCGTTTATCACATAGACTTGAATGTGATTACTGGTCCATGTTGATTAAAAAGAGAGAGAGAGAAAGAATGAAAATGTTATCAATATCAAGAAATACATTAAACAACACACACTGGTCTCCCAAACTGGGGTTTGTGAAAATTTCATTAATAACGCTAATAATTAATTTAATCATAAAAACGTCAAAACCTTGGGAATCTCTGCATTACATTAAAACATGGATAAACATGAAAACAAGACCAAAGTCTTCCAGGTTTGAAATATTCTTGTCCAGACTTCCAGTATTAATAAATAGTGACCATCACTGGATATGAAGACATAGTATTTCACAGCTATGCACCAGTGTTTAATAACTTGCATAGTTATTAGTCTTAAGTATATAAGTGGTAGGTTCATTTAGAAAGGAAATTAAAAATAAATAAATGAGTACTTGGGTGAATCAATAAATAATTAATAATTAACTGCCTTTGTGTGAATGCAATCCATAAAAAAGTAACACTAATCTGACTATGAGCATTTTAAAACGTAATATAATGAATTAAAAGTACTTAATTTTTGGAATCGGATTCCATAATCCAGATTACATGTAATCCATTTCTACACAGCTCTGTTCACAACATACCAATTATTATTATTACATATTATTAGTCAGTTTTATAAACATTAATCTAAACGATGGTTTTTGCTTTGTACCTTGATGATGTCCTGTAGGGCTTTTTCGTTGATGACGGCTTTGTGACAGGCTGTTTTATGATACAGATCGACCAATACCTCCAAAGATCGCTCCGCAAACGGCACGTAGTTTAAGGCCACCCACTCCGCCTGGACACAAACAGAAAAGAAGAGCAAAATAAAGACAGTGAATATAAAAAAAACGATGTATTTTTAACCTCAGCCTCAAAGACAAATACATGTAAAATAATATAGCATCATAGAAGGACTGTGAATAACTAACACACAAACACTAGTCACCAGATAGGTTCTCGGTTCAAACCTAAATCTAATTTTTATCCCTACTAACTGTTAAAGGAGCTACAGGACTGGTCTTAAATGCAGCAGATGGGACAGTCTCTACAGATTTCCACTTCGACACTTTTATACGGGCCCCCAAACGTTATAGGTTAACGTGAGCTCCTTATTGTTGTCTTTTCTGATGTAAATAACATTACAGGACTATTCACAAGCTGTTTTATTGACGGTATGCTTGGAAATAATATTTAACGTTTTCAAGTCTATTCATCTATTCAAGTCTCAATGAACAATTTTAATATAGCACAAATCGTAGCCTTTAAATGCTGTCAATTTGATCACGAAATACAAACAATAAATGTTTTCTTTGATGTGGCGTGAGATCGCTGTATTCGCCTCAGTTCAAGCGGCATGTGGATCAATCATCTTTTCTAGCTCCAGCATGAAATAAACATGAATATCAAAAGTTTTGTTTAAAGAAAAATCAGAAGACGAATGTCTCATGCAATCGATCAATCGGTGTTTCGTCAATAAAACAGTTTGCGAATAGACATAACAGTCGTAACATAACATTTACATATGGAATTTTGCATTAATTAATTCTATTCATGCACGCAATATAACAATTTTATTCTAAAAATATTATGGCACTAAAACGCTGCCATATTTACTAAATTACTTAATGCAAACACACTCTTGGCACAGTGGCCCAAAGCACAAAAAGAAAGAAAGAAAGACAAAGAAAAAACTCTCTCCTCACATTTTAGTTGTAATTAATTAAATTAAATTTAATTCGTTGGGCCTTTTTTTCAGGAGCTTCATCCACAATGTCCTTGGTGTTTATTTTAAGGCTTCGTGTATTCTCAATGGAAAGAATGACTACTTTCGATAGTCTTTTAATAAAAGAGAATTAAAATGAAAGAAATAATTAAAACTGCAGGTGTTGCTGAAGCTAGATGTGAGGCAGACTTTTCAACTAGCTAGCTTCCAACCTCACACAGGTGTTTTAAAAAAAAAAAAATTATTAATTTTATTTTATATGGCCGTGGCAATGCTATGGAAGCCCGTTTCCGCCACTGAATAAAAAATTACAAAACAAAGGTAATTGCGACTTTTTATCTCACAAATCTGACTTTTTGAAAAAAAGTCAGAATTGTGAGATAAAGTCGCAATTACCTTTTTTATTTTTTATTCAGTGACGGAACGGCTTCCTACATCCGCATTTGCACTGTTAAAAATATTGGTTTTCACAGCAGGTTCTACAGGCAGCATAAACAATGCACACAAGAAATGACCCAGCCCTGCACATGACATGCAGACAAAATATATATATATATATATTGTGGCCACGATTCCATGCATACCCTGCATACCCACACGCTACGCCCCGGATCTTCACCATGTTACAGGCAAACATTTGTGATATTTAAAAAATATATATTGTACACTAAATTGTTTCATTACATTTTTTGGATGAGATATGCATTCTGAACAGCTGTCACCAAACTCAATAAGTGGTAATGATGCATAAGCAAATTTCATACGGCACACTACTTTTTACACATTACACTGGAAATGGAAGGATAAGTCAAGCACACTGCATTGTGGGATACTGTATTTCATACTGTACATTTTGATAAATGTAGTAGGTCACTGAAGTATTCTATGTATAAATCGACATACTATGCACAGTATAAATTCCACATACTAAAACCATAGTAAGAGTAGTATGGTAGTATGCCTTTATTTCTTGACCATACAATTCAATAACTGTTGGTGGCGCTAGAAAATTGGCATTAAAGAAGTTGAGACTCTCCTCTATGAATGTCAAATTTCAAAACCTTTCACCACACGGTTCTAAGAAACTCCATAAAATAACACCATTCATTTGTCAAAGTTTTGTTAGAATTAATGAACAAATGTGGCTGATGGAAATTAATGGAGGAAAGCAAATGTAATAACAGTATGAAAGAGCGAAGTTTGTCTTAAAGAGCAGTTAAATGGAGCTGAAATTAGCCGAAGGGAAGAAGGAGGCAGAAAGCAAACGAAAGACAGATATAGAGGAAGAAAGCGGGAGGGAGGAAGAACTCACCGGTGCAAACAGTTGGATCTAAAGCGGATCCGTATGAAGTACAAAAACAGAACAAGAGAAGAGCAGACAAATGTTTACTACACTGCTGATCACAACCGCACAACACACTAATGAAACTACTTATGACGACAACAACACAGACGAACAAGCGTTTGGTTTGAAAGTCATGTTTAAATATACTTTACACCTAAGCCAAACGATGGGTTAACATTTAAATATTTCACATTTCTACTGGTTTATAGTTTTAACTGGTAAACTGACCCACAAACCAGTTTTAAAAATGTGTGATTAAAACGTTAAATGTTTGAAACCCTAAAATTATTGAATTTTAAAAGAAACATGGTCCAAAGTATTCAAACATTTCTAAAAGAGGCACAAAATGCAACTAAAGGAAAACAGCACCATGCAAAGAAAAAGTCATGTTTAACTGAAAGTACCCAAAATATATATGAAAACAAAGAGAAATGTTGTAATCCTAGAACAGGGATCCTCAAATCTGGCCCACGAGATCCACTTTCCTGCGGAGTTTAGCTCTAACCCTAATCAAACTCACCTGAGCAAGCTAATCAATGTCTTCAGGATCATTAGAAAATCACAGGTAGCTGAGTTTGATCAGGGTTGGAGCTAAACTCTGCAGCACATTGGACCTCCAGAGTAAGATTTGAGGAACCCTGTCCTAGAACCACATAAAAACTGAAAAGGAGAAAAGACAACGCCATAAAGACATCACTGTAAAAAGAGCATAGACTTCTTTAAACATGTGCATTCAAAACCATCAAAGCACTCCTGATCTGAAACAAAGATCATCTACTACATCACATCCGAAAACAGACACCGAAATGAATGTTGTATGATGATGATGATGATGAGTGTGTGTATGTATGGTGAGTACACATACAATGATCAAGACAAACAGAACAAAAGCAAACCCATTATCTTAAAAAAAAGGTGAAAAGTGAAGACCATGTGAGGTGGAAACAGGACAGAGACTCACCTGGTTGTATTTGGCATTGGCCACATGTTTGGTCTCCATCTTCCCATACTGAGGAGGTTTACAGGAGAACTCCACAAACAGCAGGAGCTGCTCAAAGATGGCGGGATACATCACCTGGAGATTCTCCGAACCCACACAAATCGCCTATAACAATGACATACAATCTCATTCAAACATCCAAAAAGAAAGAAAAACCCATGATTTTCAGGGTTGTTTTGGTGTAGACGTCTACTTGTCATCAGAGTAGGGCTGGGCGATAAGGCTAAAAATTTAAATCTCGTTTGTTTTTCAGAACATTTGACCGATTCTCGATTTTTAATTAGTCAACTTGAAAATGTAGCCACAACATGATTCAAGTAACTTTTTCTTTATGAACCATCTAGGTTGAAGAAAATTCTATTCCAAGTGCACCACACATGATGTAAATGTTAAACAAATCACTTGTTAAATAGCTTTGCAGAAAAGATGCATGAAATACAACTACATCTTGTACAAACTTGTCTTATACATATTATATGTTCAGAAATAATTCAAGGAAAATGCTTTAAAAAAAATAGTCAAGGTAATTCAAATTCAAAATGACTGAAGGTAGGCTATAACACCAGTAGACTAGTAGACAGCTTTCAGCCTGTCACCATGATGCAAACATGAAATTTCAGACATACAGTAGTAGTTCTTTACAGGTTTTTATTCGATTGCGCTGCTTTAAACATGATGCATTTGACTGTTGACTCGTCATGAAACGGCGTTCTAATCACAGGCACCGACATGCGGTTGGATCATTGTTTTCTCTTTACTGTTATCATTGGCATATTGTCAAAGTGTCTAATTCTAATGTTTGGTAATATTTCTTATCGTGATTCCTCCATTTATCAAAAAATAAAATAGTGGCAAAACATTAAATTCGAATTAATCAATAAAATCAGAAAAATCGCCCAGCCCTACATCAGAGTTTGGTTTGTTTGATTGGTTGGTGGAAATACTAAGAATGGGACTGAATGGATAACTTGTCTACTCATTCAACAACTGGCTAGTGCTTGTGTGGTACAAGCATTAACAATGCAAATATTCTCAAACCAAACAACAGCATCAACAAACAAGCATCAAAGTGTGAAAACAACCTCAAATACTGCAACCAAAAACAAAACCCTTGACAGTCCACTTAGAAACATAACACTTCATTAACCAAAATCCGAAGGTGTTCTACCTTCTGCAGGACATCAAGGGCGGTCAGGACCGCTTCCTGCAGGCTGGTGAGCACCGCTTCAGTGTAGGAGGGCAAGATGAAGGGCGAGGAGTCTGAGCTTATGGGGACCGACACGGCTCCATGCAGAATCACCCCCAGCTTCTTGAGATCCTCCATGCTGAACCCTCCTGCGATGTGCTGGTACAACGCTGGGAAAATCTGTATTAGCGCCGTCAGGAAAGGCTGACTGGGTACGAACACTAATTTATCTTTTCCACCACTAGGGGGTCGTGTGCACTCGGTTCCTATCCGGTACCAAGTGTTCCACGCTGACCACCAGAGGGCCGAGTCATCCAGCTCCTCTCCAGGTGGTGGAAGTGAAGGTTGCGCGCCGTAGCGCTGGACTAGTCGCTCGGCAAGGGAATCAGACCGGACTAGGGGTCTTCCTGGCCCAGAACCTTGAAGAGACTCCATAAGGACAGGAGGAACGTCCATAGCTGCGAGAACGTCGAGTTTATCTATGTCTTTCATGGGCGTGACTAGCTGGAGGATCTCCTGGAAGCTCTTGAGGGCGGCGAGGGAAACCTCATTGTTCTTGCTGAGCGCAGCGGACTGGATGTGGTCCAACAGAACTTCCCAAGCCTTGAAAAAGTCACCTGCAAGCAAGAATACGACTTTCAGAACCAAATTCTGAGATATGTCTTTGAGAACCACATTTCTCAATGCCTACCCAGCTGCTGAAGCAGGTATCTCCTGGTGTTGAAGATCCGAGCTACGCCCGCAAGCGTCAGAACCCATGTTTCTGCCCACTGTTTCTCTGCTGTGTCACGTGAGTGGTGGATGAGGATGTTTCCACCTCCGGATTCGATCTTTTCCTTGTCGGCCGTGGTGGAGGACTTCCTTACACAGTTCAGCAGATGAAAGAGAACCTGCGGAGCAAAGAGTTTTGGTTATTAGCAACAATAAAGCAATTTTAACTGGAACTGGGTTTAATTTGGTCCCAGGTCAAGTCTGATCCAGCAAAACGATTTTAACTAGAACTTGATTTAATTCGGTCCCCGGTCAAGCCTGAACCAACAAAACAATTTTAGCTAGAACTGGGTATAATTTGGTCCCCGGTCAAGTCTGATGCAGTACCTTCCAAACCACAATGTTCCAGGTCAGTGGTTGCAGCAGCGTTCCGTGAGCAGCAATGGTAGAGAACATTGTCTGGCCGGCGCTTTTCCTCACAGCCGGCCGTGGGTCCACGCACAACTCACCCAGCTTGGCATACAGGCACAACCACAGGCAGTCAAAGGGTGGCGCAGGGTGGAAGGGTCGGTTCAGAGGTTCACCTTTATCTTGGGCCTGTTTCAAGAGAACCGCTTCCTCCCTCTCCAGCTCCTCTGTAATAGCTTCTCCCCTTTGGAAGAAGTAGTCCGAGATGTTCCACTGCAGGGAAAAAGGAAGACTCTTGGTCATCCACTAAGTCAACTCATCTATCCCAAAGGAACACTCAAAACCTTCAAGGTAACGCTGACAAACAACACTAGTAATACTCCTCACCAGCAAGCCGATAGACGTCAGGCTGATGTTCAGCTCCTGGTTCTGGAGCCCAAAGCTGCCAGCTACATCCACCACAATTTGGAGGCACATGCAAGGCATTGTGGGTAAGAAGTCGGTCACCACCAACTGCAGGCACTGGAAGGCTGTTCGTATGAGGGATTCACTGCAGAACGTAAGGTGTGTTGAGTACAAATGAGACACTCCCAAGATCAACCCTTCAAATGTGATTGTTAGATGCTAACTAGATAAATCATGAAGACTTCGCTGGTCAACCAGCCTCAAAAGAAGGACCATGGGTGGGGCGCGGTTTGTAGCGGCAGGCAACAAACACAACACTACTTTGCATACCCACCAGGCCAATAAGAAAGTCTTGCGGTGTGTGTCTAAAATGATCTTTCTGCAAGGTCAGGCCTGTGTCCCTCTCACAGCCCTTGGGTGCCTTGTGGGAAGAGAATCTGCTCCAAGTACGCCCCAGGGTCACCGAGATGGTTCCGAAGGTCGCCGTTTCCTAGAGTGTCCATTCCTTTGGGGGTTCATTTGCTAGTATCTTTTGCCACACTGCCTAGCTTGTTGTCTGTCATGGCCGCGTGTTGTGAAGGACTTTTGGACTCCGGGTGGTCAGGGAGGGTTGTGGGCCTAATCGCGTCATGCGTTGTGCAGGACGGTGTCTTGGTAGGGGGGAAAGGGTGGGTGGGTTAGAGATGGGTGCGGTCCAAGCATTTAACCAATCTCGTGCACTGATCACTCGGATATGTTTGCAGATCGAGCTGATTGATTTTGGATCTTATGCTCTTGTTTCTGGTGTGACATTTGGGAGGTTTGTGATTTGTGCGGGGTGGCGCTTGTTAAAAAGGTTCCCTGCGGGTATAAGGTCACGAGGGAGTGGGTCCGTCTTCCCCCACTGGGATCTGGTTGTCGGATTCAGGATGGCGTGCTATTCTCGTGATGCCAGTAATATGCCGGCTAGGATTCATTGAGCGCTGACGGGGGGGACTATAGTTACACGCCAGGTACACATTGGTTAGTGGACTGATACGGTGGAGGGTGAGAATGCACGGCCGGGCGTATGAGAATTAAATACAAAACTCCACCACCAGGCTCCTAGGCAAAAAGCGACACAGTAGATCACAATCAAAATAATAGTCACGTATTTCCCCTGACGAAAAAGAAAAAAACAAGGGAACACAAACAAAACCAAGAGCGGCGGAGAGAAAAAAAAAGCCCGAAGGCAGATGGGATCGGGTCATTCAGGCTTAAGCGCTTGGAGTAGCTATATGTATGGTAATGTTAATAAATCGGTGTAGGTAGGTGGGTTAGTAAGACTGAGTGTCCGTAGGACGAGCAAATAGTATCGAAGGAGTTCCAATGCCATCCTGAGAGCACACAAAAAAAGCGAGAGTTGCGAAAACAAAAGCACAGCGTCGAAGTTTCCAAGAAAAGCAGAAGAACAAGCAGAAGTCTATCAAAAGAGCGTGGGAGTGGGGGCAAGCAACATAAGGGAACTAGCCAGACAGCAGACAGCAGGCGAGACAACGCTTGACAAGGGAATCGCGCGACATGATGTGGGCAGATACAGAGACGGGGAAAGGGTACCCAGAAGGAACCCATGGATGGGGGCGAGGGCACAAAAAAGCCCAACAAGTGGCAAAAACAGTGCACCATAATCAGAAAAGCATAAAAATCAGCCCCCAGGGGCGGGATGTCACTCAAGACGACACGTAAAAAAAAAAAAAAGCTTTCATAGAAAATAATGAGGCCAAGGAAACCAGCAAGGCACACGAACCAGACTTAGTACAGAATAGTCAGAAAGTACAGTGACGGGTGGGGCGGGGAGCAAGACCGAGAGGGGAGCCGATGCGTGATTGGATTGGGTTAAGTGTGGGTAAAATTGGTTTGTGTAAGGGATTACCAGATGAAGTTTTTGTGGTGGGTCGCGTACCGAATCGAAAATGCGCTAATGAACATAACTAAACAAATGGCCGTTGGGGGGGCCGGAAATACAAACAACAAATCAATAAAGAACCGTTGCACAGTTATTCGGATGGTCATGGGACAGTTGCACGGGCCAAGTGTGGGGTGGAGCGTAACGGGTGTCAGGAGATAGGGTCTAGCGGCTAACCCCAGACGCCAACGAGTAAAAAACTTTGAAACGAATCCAATTACTTCTGACTTTAGGGTTGCGCAACAGGGTAAAGCACGGCGGGGTGGTAAAAAATAGATACCCTAGATGCGTATCGTGTGAAAGGAAACGTAAGTGGTGAGCAAAGAGCGCGCGCTACAGAAAACCACAGAAAACCAAGAACAGTCTGATTAACCAACAAACAAAGAGGGGGAGGCGAGCTGGAGTTTCGGTTGCGGGGGCTGGAGACCCAAACAAAGACCAACTTTATGTAAGCATACTAGAAAAGGAACGTAGTATACAATATTGGGTTCATGGGGAAAAGGAGAGCACAAAAAAACATGGATGATACAGGAGAACGAATTTCAAAGGATGATCGAGGAAGTGTCGTTGCTGAATGCGAAAAGGCAGTTCGATGCCCGTTAGGGTCCTTCTACAAAGACAACACTTTGAAAGAGAGACAAGAAAAAAGAGTACCGAAACAGACAACATGGAAGACACTAATCGGGCTTTAGCATGTTATACAGCACTACAGGAAGAAGGGTTATGAGTACAGCAACAGACCATACAATCGAGCGGGCAATAGAGCGAGCCGGGCGGCTCCAAATAGTGGATGACATTTCAAATACTCGCTCATTAAAAACATTAAAAGAGGGACTTTGATACGGGCTTACTGAACGGTTATTACATTTGGTGTAAAGCATATTTGCATCAATTCAATACCCATAGAGACAAGAATACAATACCAACAAAACAATCTACCCAATCTTATATTAAGAATCAACGAAGAGGAAGGGGGGGTGGTAACGTGCGGGTGCTATTCACATATATTATTCGTTCTTTAAATAAGGTATAAATTATGGTAGTAAAATTTTGATCCATCGATTTCATTGTTCTTGCCTGGTCACAAAAAAATGAGACAAGGAACCAAAACCCAAAAGAAATCAACACACATATACAACAAAGGGCAATAGGAGAAACTAACTTACAAAGCATAGGACAAACATTGGGGTATAAATGGAATCTCACTTGATAAGAACCCTGTGGAAAAATTAACCTCTATAGTGTTTATACTCTATTAATATTACAAAGACTGATCTAGTCACACAACAAACAGTCAGAAGATTTTCCAATCAAATTTGTGCAGATGATAAAAATTTATAATTAACAAAAAGAACGACAGCAGAATATTAAAAAGCAATGACTGTCAAACATAAAACAACTATCGACAGACCTGCACACAGGACGCAATACCTCCTGTTCACCAACGCAGAGTGTTATGGCGCGGTGTTCTTATCTGGGTGTCCTGGAGGGGGTTCACGACTTAAGAGGGCGGAAAAGGAACTAGGTAGGTATGTTAGTATGAGGATATTGGCAAAAGACTGCGGGGGCCAGGGTGATTGTCACATACAGAATTTGTGATGTAATTATTACTCGTAGAAGAAGAAAAAAATCAAAAGGCCTATCACGGCAAAATCATCTACATGACAGCGCTCAGAACCAGTGCGTCCCATAACAAAAGACCACAGCGACATACAAAACGGCGCGATAGGTCGGGGCGGGAAATTCTCTTTCTGCTGGCGGATGCAGCTTTAATGAAAAAAAAAACAAGGTCCGGATGAAGTCAAAGACAACAAAATATGGTTTTGAAAAAACGGGGGGGGGTAAAGCACCACATAGCTTTGAACAAGATGTGCAAACCGACAGTGTACTCATGACACAACACGAGAATAACACGGGCAACATCGGTGACTTGTAACGGGACACCGGAGGAGGGAAGTAGAAAGCGATAGAGAACATGGGATAGAGAAGCACAAAATCGCTAGGGGGCTCTCACAATCGCCCCCAAAGAAAAAAAAACCTATGGCGAACGTGGTCATATATAATAAAAAGCAATGGAAACACGAAAAAGCCAAACTTCCAAACTAAACACACTACACCCGGTGGGTCGTGTATATATATATATATATAGATAATATATATATATAAGTATTAAATTAAATTATATAATGAACTATAACTTAAAACCAGTGTAATAAAAATGAACCAAGACTAAACAATATATAAATCGCAAACATTATTAATTATCAAACTTTAAAACTAAATTATAAGAAAAAACAAATCAATTAATTAATTAATTAAAAAACCAAAATGGACATAAACAACTTCAGACCGAAACCGTATATAAATATAAAAATTAATTTTAATTAATAAATACAACTTAATAACTCATTATATAAACAACAAACAAATTAAATTATAATTAACACCACAAAATGACATAACCACTTCAAGACTAAACTGATATAGAATAAATAGAAAAGGATTAATTATAAATAAATTAAATACATAAATTTATTAAACAAACAAATACAATTAATTAATGTAAAAACACAAATGGACAAAGGGGACAACTTCAACTATCCAATTTAAATAGAATACATAACTTAAATAAGAAGAAAAACCAATGGGACAGCAAAGAAGACTACAGTCCGAAAATGAATAACAAACAAAAACAAACAAAGCAGAAAATGGCATTGAGTTTTGTGGATATTGGCTCAGGCTCCCCTCCAGATAAATGAGCCTCACGTACAATCCCAAAACAACGCCAGGGGAGAATCGCGAATAATGCCGGTACCATATTAACCTTCAAGGTCTCTAACCAGTATTGGAGGGCGAGCATACAAAAATGCCTGCGAACATAGACGCTCCTACCTCGAAGACAATAGCGATATAATATTCCTGATTGGGCTTAATGGACGTTTGATTACACGACTCTGTTATAGGTCCCGTAGCATCTAGAAACTCAAAAAAAAAAAAACCGTTGTTGTTTCCAGTAAGCCATCATCCATAGTGCCTCCATGGATAAAGACACCAAGAGCAAGTAGATTAATCAGGATGCAGGAGACCACCTTCATCCAGGTATCTACCACCCACAACCGGAACATGGGGGGCAAAACATCAACTCACAACAAAAAAAAAATGGGAGGTAAGAAGGAGAAGACACAGTCATAAAAAACACAATCCTACAACTCGTAGCTAACAGGAACACTTGTTTCACATGGATGAATAAATCATCAACAAAGACAGAAGCAAAACAATGCCAACTAAAGAGAGGGCATGGATGTGATACTAAGTAAATAAAATAAACTGAATTATTTCTATTCTGATGTTGGCGGATTCTTACTGTGAGCTTTCAAAGAGTCTGGAAAGGATATTTGATATGACGGGTAGATCGGTCATCACCGCTGTCGTCAAAACCTGCGACAGAAAAGAAATAATCACCATTATAATGTCATTAACATTTAGTATCCTCTTCTCTAGCTTGCGGCTCGGGGGGGCTAATCTCAGCATCTATAAACAGATATATTGGTATTATGTGGAATATTTCCCGGACCCAAAAACCAGTCAGTAAGGGTAAAATTTTATGAAAATGGGGTTGGGGGTGGATAACACAACAAAAAAACACTCATGAGCTGAATAGCGAATACATAGAAATATTTTCATTGATGTAAATGGTTTGTTAGGATAGGACAATATTTGAAAATGTGGAATCTGAGGGTGCTAAAAAATCTAAATCTTGAGAAAATCATCTTTAAAGTTGTCCAAAATGAAGTTCTCAGCAATGCATATTACTAATCAAAAAACAAGTTTTGAGGTATAGGGTTTCGTGTAGGGGGTAGGAATTTTACTAAATATCTTCATGGAACATGCTCTTTACTTAACATCCTAATGATTTGTTGGCATAAAAGAAAAGTAGAATTGTGACCCACAATGGTTTGTTGCTATTGCTACAAATTTCCCCCATCGACTTAACACTCTGCGTTTAATGTAGCTGCAAAAAAATAAAGAAAAACATATTGCTTTTGCTCCTCTTTTGTAAGGGGGGGTGTGGCTGGGGGGGTTGGTAAACGTCTCAATCCTAAATGCAAACATTTATGAGGAGTCCAAGAAAGTTGCATACATTTAGACAACATTTTTGGCCATAACAGACTTGTTTCAAGTCACCTAAAACATTTTGTTTGAGCATTAGTGAGCAATATCTTCAGGTAAACAGTGTTTCCTACTAGACAAGAATGCTGGTAACTTGGAAAACATCTATGATGCTTAAAAATGCTGCTGACGGGGGTTCGGGTACATCCTTTGATTAAGACCGAAGAGCCCCGGGCAAAATGAAGACCCGGGGTTGTCTACCAAAACTACTAGCCGTGGCTCACAGGGAAACCAACGCTGCAGTCTCAGAAAGCGCCCTGTATGCTCAAAATGCTTGTCTCAGGGTAGGTGGGGCGCCTACGCGCTCACTGCAGGCGGAATGAAAGAATAAAACAAATGGCTGGATATGATATGTTGTAAAAAAGTGTAAAGCAAGGGAAATATAATAACCGTGCTCGGAGGGTGGGGGATAGGGGGGGGAGGGTGGGGGGGGGCGAAGACCCTCCAACCGCCCTCCAAGGGGTGTGGGGGAACAAAAAAAAAAGCAGTGATGCACATAAGAACACACCACCGACACGTGTTTCCGAAGGCAGTCGCACTCAAAGCCACACGAGCGCCAGAGAGGTGTGCGTACAAGAACAAAAGACGGAGACAAACGGTCGTGAGGAGTGCCACATGCAATTCACTGAAACAAAGAAAAATAAAGGGAAAATACAACATACATGGGATGGGAGTAGGTGCGGTAGTGGGGTAGACTACAGAACCGACCAACATAAGTACTAACTCAACTCACACAACATAGATAGAACAAATACCTATTCAAATAGGTGAAGTGGGGTGTGCACATAAGGAAAAAGACAGGAACGAGAACTACACACACATCAATAGGCACACATTCAGAGATACAAATCAAAAAATCATTCTCAACACATTGTGATCCCATAACACGGACTAACAGACAAATAGTTAACGCGGAGAAAAAGAGACTCAAACTGTAAGCACCAATTTTAAAAATAGACTTTGCTCTCAAAGGGGCGTCTGGGCGTGAGGCCGCTTGACTTATAAGAAGGTGGGTAGGGAGGGTTTTAAAAAAAAAAAAATTGGGTAAGAGTGTCAAGAAGGGTTTAATGAAAGGTAACTATGTCTTGTGTCATCAAATAAAAATAAAAATTCGAAATTCAATTAAATCTAACAAGTGTTGAAGAAATTGGGGTGTCTATTACGTATTTACGAAAAGCAATCTATTATATATTTATAATATTAGTTATGTCACCTGATTTGAATAACGCCTATAGTTATATGAAGTGTAGTATATGTTTGTTCACTTTTGAGTAATTGAATACCTATTACTTTTATATATTATATATCAATGTGTAAAATGTATGTTACTGTTTTTATGTTATATTGTTATATTAGATTAGACTGTATTAGATTGTCAATTTCAATCAGGTATGTCATCAGCAAAAGGAAAACCTCCCTATTTATGCATGAATTGCATGAATGTATTTGAAAACTCAATGTCTTGCAGTTTGCATTTCACAATTCACGTGGGTCGTACGTTGACAAATATAAATATGGAATAAAATCACATCCCCATACAATGAATAAACATATTTTATCGTACAAGTTTTCTGGATTGTGATTGGTCAATCACTGGTAAAACCTGGTCCAGAACAAGATACAGACGCATGCATGCTCTGGCGAATAAAGCATGGTGCTGTACCTGTAGTGTGGCTAAAACCAGCTGCCATGAGGTCCCCAGATAAGCACCATGACAATGAGCCAAATTCAGCAGCGTCCGCATGCACTGAATGTTCTTCGCTGTGAGCTGACGGACAGAGAGATAGAGAGAGAGAGGCCTTGTAATCAACCTGGAAAAACAGTCAGCTGCACTTAAAGATTATTTAGAAATGAAGTAGGCAGCTCAAGAGTAACTGTTGCACTGTGAGTCCAGAAGGCTGTCGCTCGGCCATAATTAACATTATACAAAAGCAACAGAAATCCAGGGAGTGTTTTGTGTGTGATTTACCACGACGGTGCCCTGCGGCTGTGCGGTGAGCGGCTGACCCACTGCTATCACCTACACTGATGATCTGACATTCACGTGTACGGACTGCCCTCGGCACCTCTGTAACTGCGTGGATAGTTGGTGAATACAACTACACCCAACACACACACAAAATCGGACCCAGCACCGGTGGACGCCGACACACCCCATGAACAAATGAGGTGGTGAGACACCCACAAGGATAGCAGATACCAGAGATATGCTAGAGACACACACGCACTCCACAGAGACATCAACAGCCAGACCACGACCCTGAGTGCAACTAGTATAGACACACACGCACAACATATATTACACACATGCACGAGACACACAGACACACACACACAGAGACACAGACAGACACACACACACAAAGGTTGAAAACACACAACACTAATACAGACAGAGTGAGAGACACATCACCACATGAGATTAACACACGAGACACATACTACACACCCACAGACAAGAGATAGATACACCACGAGAAGATGTAGACACACCGCCGGCACTGAGGACGGAACTATATACCACATAAACGACCAAGCAAACAGGGGCCATGTTAGGATCAGACAACAAACCACCACTATATATACACCACATAACAAGACACACACACACAAACACAAAAAAAAAAACGTTCGCGGTTGTGTACACAAGACCACACACACACCCCCACAAACAACACACACAAAATAGACACCTACAGCCACAGCGCATAGACAGGCAACACAGAGACAGCAGAACACACATCAGCATCCACCATGACCACAAATAGCACGCCACAAGAAAGGGACCACACAGACATAGATATCACAACGGTGGACAAAAAAGAAGCAGACATACACACCACGACCAAGATCACCAGACCCCCAGACACCTCACACACACATTAACAACATAAACCTTACACACACAAAGGTCCAATAGGGTCGTTAATTGCTGCATTGTGATGCACAATACACACTTTTCTACCAAAACATTAAAATGTGGTGGGTTGTGATATTTCGAAACCCAGACGGAAAATAAATATGGGTACTTCATACCTGGGCTCGGGTTGAGACCCTGCAGTGTCTTAAAAAAAATTCATTTATTGTGGGGGGCACAATCACAATTACCTGAAGTTTAATATGCTGAATTCAAAAATATAATCAAACAATCATCATTTAGTTTTTCAACACAATAAGAAAGCGATTTTCAATATAATTATATATATATATATATATTATAGCGACACACGCCAGTCAAAAGTTTTTGAAGCTTTTTATATATAAACAAACTATAAATTGCACAAGAGTGGAAAATGTGTTCAAAATACTCCATTTTATATATTTGTCATTTTTTGTGGCTGTTTAGATAGATGTAGCAGGAAACACCTGGCTCATGTTTGCATTTTCTTCTGTCCCTGGCCATAATTCTAACCTTGAAATCAGGATTAGGCATAAAATACGTGTGAAAATGGGCTGAGAACTGAACAGACAGTCGTAATCTGGCTCAGATTCAGGAATCATGTCTTTGTACGGTTTTCCCGCTGATTAAGGGATCATACAAGACTTCAAAAACAAAAACCTCTACAAAAAGTATTTATTTTGTGAGAAAGCGTGACATGCTCGAGCAAAACAGGCACTATTTTTGTAATCAGCACTTCAAAATGAGTAAGAAACGAGCATTGGATTGCATTCAGCAAATATGATGCAGGGCGGCCACGTAAGGCCGTTTTTACATGCTTTGTGAATTTTGAGAGAATCTGTAAACTGAGACTTTGCTTCTAAGCTTACTGTGATTATTTGATGGCAGGTAAATAATGTTTAGTGAAGTTTTGCTCATGCATCAACTGAAATGCATAATCTCGGTTCATGGAAGATCGATTAAAAATGAGCAATCGATATTGTTAATCCAGCACAACAGCTGCACCTTAGGAGAAGCGCTCAATGATTTCGGCCCTTCAAAACTCTATTTTTGGACATTTATTAAATTTTCTGGCTCGTCATAAGTTGTATTATAAAGCGGAGAGTTCCGGTGCTTGACTCTGATTGGCTGAGCCGCGTTCGAAGCTGTTGTAAATGACGCTACAAAGTAACACACACCTTTGTTTACGTTTGTGTGTTGCTCGGCAGCTACTTTGTAGCAACCACAACTGTTTCTGAGGAGCTACATTGTTTGGTGGAATAATACTGTGTTTATTAATATCATTACTCTTTAGTTGCTCTGTTTTATTCTGTGAAGCCTAACTACGTATATGGAATAATTTTTCCTTATTTTTCCTTTTAAGCTTATTGCTCTATTTCATGTGAAGGTCAGCATGCACTGCTCTCGTACCTTTATTGGACAGGTTGGCGGCGTTGCTCAGGACGGTGAGGGCGTAGTGAGGAGGGAGAGACGCTTTACAGATCGCCGTAATAAAAGCGTCACGCGGCGTCACCAAACTCAGACGACCGCACAGAGACGCCACGGACAGCTCGGCTTTCAGGATGCTTTCTGTAGCCGTCTCATCAGTACTGACACAAACACGTCAAAAATCATCAGTGCACTGAATGTGACTAATGCATGCTAATTAGAGGAACTCTAGCACAAGTACAAAGCTTTAGCTATTACAATAACACTTAGGATGTGAATTAGCATATAGTGATATATTAAGATTATGTATATAGTTATATAAAAAGACAGCTTCATACCTACGGGCCCCCCCCCGTTTTTCCCCCCCCCAGCAGCAGTGAAAGAGCCGCTAACAGACCGCACCAGCAGGCGTTCACCATCTCCTCCCAAACCTCATGAGCCACTGCAAACACACATACGGCATCAACATGGGGACAAAACACTGCTACACCACAAACACACGTCATGACACACTTAATTTGGTTTCTGACTGTTTCCTGCTATTCAGCATATATGTGAGCCTGCAGCACAAAAGCAGTGTTAAGTCGTGTTAAACTTAATGTTTGATTAGTAATATGCATTGCTAAGAACTTCATTTGAACAACTTTAAAGATGATTTTCTCTATATTTAGATTTTTTTGCACCCTCAGATTCCAGATTTTCAAATATTGTCCGATCCTAACAAACCATACATCAATGGAAAGCTATTTATTCAGCTTCATGCATTCATGCATTAATCTCAATTTCATAAAATTTATTTTCAGGGTCACATATTCTTTAAACATGCTTTTTTAAAAAAATCACATTTACTGACTTGGAACCGTTATATAACTGTTTAATTTGTAATTTCCCTATAAAACAATCCACATGGGATTCTTTGAGCTTAAAGGGTTAGTTCACCCAAAAAAGAAAATTAGGCTATAAATTACTCACCCTCAAGTCATCCTAGGTGTATATGATGAATATTTTTCATACAAAGACGATGGATTCGCTACAGGAGGCCTTTGTTCACCCCCCGGAGCCGTGTGTGAGACACTTTTTATGGATGGGCGCTTTTTATTTAACTTCTTTTGGACTGATGCATGCAACACCCGCTGAGTGCCATTAAACAGCTTGAAAGATCAAAGACCATTGTTAATATAACTCCGACTGGATTCGTCTGAAAGAAGAAAGTCATATACACCTAGGATGCCTCGGGGGTGAGTAATTTATGGGCTAATTTTCATTTTTGGGTGAACACCCTTTAATTATCATAATTATTATCAAAGCTCAAGTATAAAACATACCAACCACTATATGACTTGCACACATTTTCTGCTATGTGCATCATTCAGATGCATAATTTTATCTTTATTTTATACTATATTTGGTCACACTTTAATTAAATGTGCTGTTGTTATGATGTACTTCTTGTTATGATGCTAGTTGCTTGTAATTATACATAGTTAACTCTTACTATAGTAAGTACATGTAACAACAGTGTTTTAGATTAGATTTAATTTGTAAAATTTATTATATTCTGTTTATATATTAGACTAGAATTTCTTGTAAAATGTATTGTATTTTCTGTTAACATTATGAATTATGTTATATTACCACAGAATGTATTTTTTCCACTTGCATTGCATTTGTTAAACAGGCAACACTTTACAAAAAGGTCCATTAGTTTATGTTAATTAATGCATTAACTAACACTAACCAACAATGATCAATACATTTACAAATGTATTGATCATTGTTGCTTAGTGTTAGTTAATGAGTGTTAGCTCAGGTCCAATAATTAATCATTACACATACATTTGGATTTTAATAATGCATTATGAAATGTTAAAATAAATATTAACTGATACAACTTCATTGTTAGTTCATGTTAACTAATGCTAACAAATGGAACTTAATTGCAAAGCGTAACACTTACTATATATTACATATTATATATATAACACCACGTTATATAACGTTACAACACACTGGTTTGGCAGTATATTGTTGTGTTCCTGTGTCACAGCCAGAGGTCAGCATAGAGTATTAAAAGTACTTCAGGCTGAGAGATTCAAAGACATCTGGAGTGATGATAATGTCAGAGCGCTGTCTTCGAGCGCACACAAACAAACCAATGTGACGTCGGCATGAACTCACTGGGATCCTGAGGGAGGCGGTCACTCCGCGGGGGACTAACAGGCTCCGCCTCCTCCCTCATGGCGGCTTCCTGTTCCTGTTTGTTGAGTCCTCTCTCGATCATGGAGGTGATTCCTCTCACCAGATCCAGCAAGGCGCTGAACGCCACAGACATGGCGTAACCTTCAGGGATGGAGGGCGGCTCCACCTTATCCAGCATCTCCAGACTGAGAAGAAACACACAACAGTCAAAATACAGTCTGTATAAGCGATCCAATGGTCTATTTAATCTATGAATCAAGCAGTCAAATCCCACACTGCATGCTGCTGAAAAACAGATCACGTACATGCGATGTGCTTGCCTTGCATTATGATCATTGTGCATTAAACTTAAGTGTTTGCTTAATCAATGTTAGCCGATATGTGACCCTGGAGCACAAAACCAGTCATAAGCGTCAATTTTTTTAAATTGAGATTTGTGCATCAGCTGAAAGCTGAATAAATACGCTTTCCATTGATGTATGGTTTGTTAGGATCGGACAATATTTGGCTGAGATACACTATTTGAAAAATCTGTATCTGAGGTTCAAACACATCTAATATTGAGAAATCAGCTGTTAAAGGTTGTTCAAGATGAAGTTCTTAGAGCATGCATATTACTTACTATCAAAAATTAAGTTTTTATATATTGTACTGTGAAATTTTACAATCCTTCCAGCGGAACATGATCTTACTTATATCCTATGAGTTTTGCATAAAGATAAATGGATATTTTTGACCCAACAATGTATTGTTGGGCTATTGCTACAAATACCCGCCGCGACTTTAGACCTGCTTCTGTGCTCCCGGCTCACAATAGGACATAATTGCTGCGGATTTAGAAAATCAACTGAATCAAAAAGTGCCTGTACACATGACAGATGCGAAATGACACAAAAACATAAATGTGCAAAAAAAAAAAAAGACATTTTCAAAATCATGATTTCATTTTTAAAATGCATCATTAACATGGCAGTAACATTAATATGGCCTTTGTAAAAACAAAGCAAAACATAAATGTGCAGAAAATAATAATAATGTAAACGTCTAGTATGTTGACTATTTCCAAACGAACGTATACATTTTTTAAAATGTAGCATTAACAAGACAAAAATATAAATGTAGCCTTTGTAAAAATATAATGCAAAACATAAATGTGCAAAACTATGTACACGAATTGTCTGTTTACTAGACTTTTTCGAAAAGATAATTGTGTTAAAATGCCGGCAGGTTACATCCAGTACTTTGAAACATTTTTAAAATGTATAAGCAAACAAATGTGCAGGTGGAAACATTACTAAATAATGTAAATGACTCTTTGTCAGCTAGAATTTTTTTAAACGAATCATTAATTTTCACAAAATGCAGCAACTTTATCATGAGCGTATTGAATATGCCTTTGGAAAAATATAATGCAAACACCTAAATATAGCAAACATATTGTGCATATTACTGATTTGTCAACATTTAAAAAAAATAAAACAACACACATTTGCACAAAAATTAAGAATAATAGGTCGACTAGAGTTTTTCAAAATAATGTATTTATATTAACATTAACATGACAGTATTGACAGAGCCTTGTGCCACAATATACAGCGAGAACATCCTTGTGCAAAAATGAGTAAACAATATTTGTCGACTATACTTTTTCAAAATAATGTATCCCACATCCCTAGTAAAGGCTAGTCAGTACTGAAAGCGTGTGGTCACTCACTAGGTGGCTTTGGCGCTGCCCTGGACGCTGACGTTCATGAGGGGGATCCAGGTGCCCCGGTACTCAAACGCGGCTTGTGTGGTCAGACCTGCCCCTGCTCCTGCCCCTGCCACACCCGGACCTCCCTGACCGGACGCCTGAGAACCCGACACAGACCCACCTGACAGAGACACAGTTTGACTTGTACATGAGACAATCAGTCATAACAAGTGTCAAAAACATGAAGTGTGTGTGTGTGTGCACATGTGTGCATGTGAGTGTGTGTGTGTGCACATGTGTGCATGTGAGTGTGTGTGTGTTGAGGTTGTGCGTGCACATGGTCATGTGGTGTGGGTGTGTTGGTGTGGCTTGATTGTGGCATGTGTGTGCAAGTGAGGCGTGCGCATGTGTGTGTCCGTGGTGGTGTGTGAATGTGGGGCGTGGTGAGAATGTGTGCATGTTGAGGTGTGTGGTGTCGGAGTGTGGAGTGTGTGCGCGGTGTGTGTGTGTGTGCACATGTGTGCTGTGAGTGTGTGTGTGTGTGCCTTTCAACATTTTGCAAGCATAGTGAATAAATGGTAGCATTGTAAAATATATAGTCAATATGTGAAAACAGTTTTATTTTAATTGGTGTGAATATTTTCACAGTAGTTCATATGGTTTACTGGATAAGCCTCCTTGGAGCATTAGAGACTTTCTTTCAACAACGGCTTTAAAAAAACGCTCTTATACCAACCCCAAACTTTTGAACATGATGTATGAATTGACAAGCTTTTTGTTTTGAATATTGTGGATCGGTATATCATTTTAAAACTCATTTAGAACAGTGTGATGACATTAGCCAATTACATATTTTCTTTTTACTGCTTCTCATATGGATACAAAACATAACAACTCCCCAAACCCATATCCCTAATGCTTACATATTCATTATAGTAATATGCAGACAAATATTTCATACTACATTGCCATGTAAAGGTGCATTCACTCAGTATTTTTGTGTATGTTGTGGTGTCATTGACACCAGCATGAGCATTACACAAATGCCAATGCCATTGTTCATTTATTCCACAAAGGAAAATGTCCACTTATGTCCATGTTTCAGTGGTATAGCCCTTAGCGTAGCAATAGTTAACCTACAGAATGCCTGTTCAGTAGACTTACCGTAGATATGTACAGTAGATGGAGAATTTGATGGCAAGTTCTCTTAAGCCTGCCATCTCTAAGCTGTCATGCTACTTTACAGACGTGCCGTAAGACCGACTGATCTGTGTAGTGATGAATGAAGATGTCTGTCATCCCCTGTGTCTCTGCTTTGGTTATTTGGTTCAAGATAAACACGCCATTGTGTAACGCCTAATTCACTTTCTGTTACTACACTGAAGTAGAGTATGTCTTAAGTCAAGCTATACAATGGGTAATGCTATTTGTTGTCGGTGGTATGTTTTTAATTTATTGGTATACAGGATTTTGTTCAACATTTTGTTTTTTTCTTTCCTACATTTCCCCCCCTTCTGTCGATAAATATGATTGTAAAGACATGAACAGTTTCCATAGCAGTATTTAATAATGTTTGTTGTTCTGTGTAGTGAATCATATCAGTAAATACATCTGAAATTACAATTGCAACACCCTTGTCCTGCGTATTATTATGCATATGCTACCAGAAAAAAAGTGACATACTTGACAGAATTTCTGTACTGAATTTGAATATAGAAATTGACTTAGAAAAATAATGTTTATGAAATAAAATAGTATTTGTTTGAAGTATTTTATTTTATTACTGTTATCGCTTTACACGTTTCTTTAAAATAGGTGAATTGGAGGAGACTGGAGCAGCCAGCAAGTGTCCAACAAAAATGTCAACCCGTTTCAGCTACTCTGAAGGTAAAATATCTAATAGTTTGGATTTGTTAAAAATTTTTGATATCACATTTATTTCACAATTGATGTTGATGTGAGCATAAAACAGAATGGGTAGGTGTCTCAACTTTTGATTGGCTCTTTCCTGTCTTCAACCATATTTCTTCCAATTTTGGGGTTTAGACTTCAGTGACTTAAAACAGGAAATTGTAACAACTGGAAAGCGGGGTGTGGAAGTGTTATAGGTTGTGTGGGATTGGAGGAGAGGCCTGATTAGCCTGGCTTTATCCCGTCTGGGCCAGATGGTGCACTAGGCTTACCTGCGGGCCTCTCTAAGCCTTGTCCCGGCCATGCTCCGGACATCACATCCTGCTCGGAGCACAAGACGGATTGTTTTTCCACACTGAGGAAGACCTAACGTGGACTTTGGGTGAGTTCCAGTCTCAAACTTGGGCCATGTTTGGCCTAGTACTGCTATAATATCTCATTACATCTATTGTACTTTTAATCCAGTTTTACACATGGCAGCAAATCTC
>JADLZN010006911.1:0-42104 GCA_018155175.1 Sinocyclocheilus anophthalmus | reverse complement strand
AAAAATCACCCACTCCTTTTTTTTAATCCCCATAAATCATAACCAGTGTCCCAACTACCTGTTTCAGACTGTTGCTAATGTGACTCACATTAGCCATAGGCCCCGCCCACGAATGTTGACAGACACTGCCGTTTTAACATAGAACCTCCCTAAACGAGTTCACAGCGAGTTGTACAGAGTGTTTATTTGCAAAGGCTAGCACCGGTATTGCTGGAGCTTGAGCTCTTGGAGCTCCGCCCTCTTCTCCGGGAGCACCAGCTCATTTGCATTTAAAGGGAAAGACGAAAACGGCGCGTTTTGGCTCATACCCTAAAAGTGGCAATTTTAACAAGCTATAAAAAATGATCTGTAAGTTATTTTGAGCTAAAACACACACACACCCACCAATCACACACACTCTCTTCACACACACACACTCCTCTGCACACAAACTCTCTCGCCACACACTCTCTAGCGCACACACAATCTCTCGCACACACTCTCTCGCCAACAACTCTCTCGACACACCACTCTCTCGCCACACACTCTCCGCAAACAACTCTCCGCACTATCTCTCTCGCACACACACTCTCTCTCGCACACACACTCTCTCGCACACACTCGCTCTCTCACACACTCGCTCTCTCACACACTCGCTCTCTCTCACACACACACACATACACACTCTTTCTCTCTCTCACACACTCGCTCTCACACACACTCGCTCACAAACACACTCGCTCACACACACACCACTCTCACTCACACACACGCTCACTCACTCACACGTTCACACACACGCTCACTCACTCACACTCGCTCGCTCACTCGCTCGCTCGCTCACACACTCGCTCGCTCACACACCGCTCTCTCACACCCATCGCTGCTCAACACTCGCTCTCTCACACACCGCGTAACACACACCGCTCTCACACACACTCGCGTCTCACACACTCGATCACACCACACTTCTCAAACACAACACTCTCTCACCACTCACTCAATCTCTCACACACTCACTCACTCTCTCACACACCCACACACTCTCACACACACACACTCCTAACACAACAACTCCACTCCTCCCCCATCACTCACTCTCCACACACTCATCATCGCTGCACACACTCACTCACTCACTCTCAACACTCTCTACACACTCTCTCACCACACTCACTCAAACTCTAGCACCACAATCACTCACACACCCTTCACACACACACACACACTCTCGAACACACACCACTCGCTCTCTCCAACACACACACACTCACTTCTCACACACACCCCCCATCGCTCCACCACACCCTACTCTTCCCCACACACACTCTCTCACACACACACTTCACACACTCTCTCACACACACTTCACACACTCTCACACTCTCTCCACACGCTCTCACACTTCTCTCACATCGTCTCTCACAATCTCTCTCAAACACTCCCTCACACACTACTCACACACTCATCCCACCTCATCACACACTCACGCTCTCACACACGCACTTCTCACCACTCACTCCTCACACACTCACTCTCCACAACGCCTCCTCTCACACACTCACTCTCTCAACACTCACATCCACACTAACCTCTACCCCACTCCCTCTTCACCACACTCACTCTCTCACCACACCACCTCTCACACACCCACTCTCTCACACACTCACTCTCACACTCACACAAACACTCTCACACACACACACACACACTCTCACACACTCTCTCACACACTCCTCACACACTCTCCACACACCTCACAAAACCACACACACCGTGGGGAATCAGAGGACATATTTACATCTGGTTAAAAAGGGGCATATAGGTCACTTAAAATAATAGGTTTGCATCTCCCAAGAGGAAAGTGTGTGAGAGCGGGAAGGTGTGGCGTGAACTGCTGTCCACAGCCTGAGTCTCAGCACAGTAGGCTGGAATTTGCAATAGTCAATTTTTAAAATTAAAAATCTACATTCGAATGCAAAAACGCTGCATTTGAATTTTAGGTGTGCAGCCTTATCAGCGGCGCACGAGATGCGATGATGATGTAAGTTTCATTGAATTTTAATGTTTGTCTTAGCCTATCCAGTTGAACCCACTAGATGCGGCGCTGCTGCGTTGTTAATTAAAAATATTGTGGAAAAAGAGAACATCAATGCGGAGGAGATCTTCAAATCTTTGAAAGATCTTTCCACATCTTTCAAAACTGAAACCAAGCTGTTCACAAAGAACGCATATTTATCACATTTTCTAAAGGGACATCTATCAACGTTGCACTCGCATGTCGCACAAAGGAGCCGCATGTTTAGAAAGACATGTAAAATTAAAGCAAGTTCAACTTTGGAAAAAAAAAAACATATCTCGAGACTTTTTGGCAGGTTTTTTTCCCCACCCCACTGCAACTCATGTTTTAAATTAAAAATGTACTCTGTGTAATTGGCTTTCCGCCCTTTGTATTAAACAATGCATACATAAATGATGCCGTTTTATTTATAATTGTTTAAGCAACTTAATTAATTAAAATAGGTTTATAAACATTATTTTAAACAGGCACTGGGGTTGTTGTAGGTAAAAGTGCATTGTAAAATTTTGCTCGATGCGCCCTCTTGTGCTCAGGAGAGAAGCCAAGAAGCTTCTTCAGCATACAATGAAATTATATTTTAAATAGAATATGATGCGAATTTTAATGATTTAACTACAAAATGCGGATTTAGTTTTCAGAACCAAAAAAAAAACCTGCATAGTCATAAGAAAACTATGACCTCTTTACAACTTTAATTCATGCGGTAAAAAAAAAATTAAAGACAATCATATGGCAATAAAAAATGGTCAAATTAGCTCAGTGTAGAGTGTAAGAGCCATTCATAAAACAGTGAAACAGCTCAATTCACGTGATTCATTCCACTCATGACGGGTTGAGATAGAGTTAATCAGTGCTCGTGACTCTGATCTGCATCGTAAGCGGTTGACGGACGCGTACCGTAAAAATGACGTCTTTCATCTACCAGACTTAAGGGGGGATGTCCTAATACACACATTATTATGACATAACTGAAACCACACAAACCACTAATAGTATACACATATGTAGTGAGAGGAATTGTATATTGGTCAATTTGCATTATTTTAATTTTCATTAACAATGTCAAAAGGATTAAAAGTTTATTTAAATATTTAATAGTAACATATTTATTTGATTTCCCTAAAGATACATTATATATTAAGAATGTATCTACTATATAAAAATTCTTTTGTTATTTTTATAGGTACACCTAATAGTCGACTAACGTTAGCGCGAGGGAAGAGGGCGTGGTTATTTGATAAAATTAATCAAAGCAAAATTGTATTAGTTGCAGAAAAAAAAATCCACACGAAGTGGGGAAATCACGCAGTCGGTGATGGACAAATCGTAAACGGCTGGTCTATGTGATGATATAGTACATCGGGGAGGACATCCATTAACATTCCTCCACTCAAATATGGCGTATATTGAAAAATGTATTGTAGTAGCACGTGACAGGCAGTCATTCTAAGGTTAGCTAACACTTCGCATACTTCTTTGAGTACACAGATAAGGAGTAATGCATCTTTCGTATATCGGTAAAGACTCTACGTTAATGTGCACATCCAGAATTAACAACGAAACGTGTGCTTTGGTAAATATGAAAGCAACGGTATGCGCTTTCTGCGTCCTCGGTCTCTGGGAATACGGATGGTGCCTTATTAGACTGAAAAAATACTCTATAGGAGTGAAACTTGTAAATGGACCATTCAAATAGAAAACCAAATAGTTCTCAGAATTACTTAATCCGTTGAAACATGCAGTAACAGGCGATACTGCGGAGACGACGGTCAGTGTCGCCGACTTCATCTCTTAAACACGAAAACGGAAAGTGCTAGTGTAACAATAAATTATTAAAACGTTAATGCAGTGTACTTGCTGTTTTTCCCTAACACATTCATAATTATTATATTTTCTGGTGCAAGCCTTTTTTGCGTGCGCTTGATCGCTTATTAGGCTATGTAGGCAATTAAGGCTCATTATTTGATTATAGGTATTTAACAAAGAGTCGAAAATACTTAAAATGAATGAATACTAGCGGACCAGAAAAACTTTCGTCGAGGGCAGCCTCTATATTTTGTAATATTTTTACATGATCGTGCCATATGTGCCTATTATAATAGTCTTTTTAAAACTGTGGCTTTTATAAAATCTATTTTTATGTGGGGCATAGGAATAACAATATTGGCCATTTGTATCATTGTTACGCAATTTTAATTAAAAGAAAAATGATTAATTGTAAAGTAGGCCAAGTACTTCAAATTGATGAATTACCTTAATCTATCGCGCATAAAATCTTAAGATACATTTAATATAAATAATTTATTATTTCATATATTTACACAGGTGCATTGCATTTAATTAGACGTAAGGTATATATAAAAAAAAAGTACTAATTTGTACAATCGTACATTCAGTTCAAGTCAAGCCCTTGACCAGTTCCCACGAGCGACATAATCAAGCATTTCATAAACATACAGTATATGTCTAACATGTTATTATAGGGCAACACACAACACGCAAACAACACCGCAAACACGCTGAGCTCGCGCAGCGCTGCAAACAAGCGCGTCACACACGCTCGCTCTCTTCGCTAACCCACTCTCTCAACCGAAATCCCTCTCTCTCTCACAACACAAACACCCTCACTCACTACAACACTCACAACTCACACAACACTTTCGGTCAACTCTCCACACACACACACACACCCTCTCTCTTTCACACACGCTTCTTGTCTCTCTCACTACACACACAACACACCCAACCCAACACCCACCACTCACTCAACACACACCCCCTCTCTCCTCTCTCTCACATTTCACTCACACAACAAAAAAACAATCACTCACACACACTACCACTCTCTTCTAGCTCACATCTCACTCTCCACACACACACAATCTCGCCTCTCACCACTCTCTCTCCCCACACACACACAACCCTCTCCTCTATCGCACACGCTTCTACCACACACCCAACAAACTCTCTCACACACACACAAACACACACAACGCACTCACACACCACCCACATCTATTCTCTTCTCTTCACACTCTCTCTACCTTCTTCAAACATTCTCCTCTCTCACACTCTCTTCACAACCCTCTTCTCTCTCACCCTCTCTTCCCACACCCTTCTCTCTCCACACTCTCTTCTCACCTCTCTCTCTCTACCCACACCTCTCTTCTCTACCCTCTCCGCACACACACTCCTCACACCCACACCATCTCTCGCTCTTCCCCTCTTCTCCTCACACACACACACACTCCTCTCTCTCCACTCTCTTCCCACCCCCCCCCACACACTCTCTTCTTCACATCTCTCTCCACCCCCACAACACCACACTTTCTCTCTTCCACTCTTTTCACCAACACACAACACCCTCTCTCTAACACACAACACACACAACACACCACCAAACACACAAGAAGCACTCAGCACTCCCTCACACACTCTCTCTCTCTCTCACACTCTCTCTCACACTCTCTCTCACACCACACACACACACACACACACACACTCCTCTCTCTCTCTCACACACACACACAACACACAACACACCTCTCTCACACTCTCTCACACACACCCACTCTCTCCTCTCACACTCTCTCTCTCTCTCACACCCACACAAACACACACACACAATCTTCTCTCTCTCGCACACCAAACACACACACCTCTTCTCACACGCTCTCTCCACTTCTCTCTACCCCCCCCCCAAACACACACCCCACACACACCTCTCTCTCTCTCACCCCACACAACCCACCACCACCCTCCTCTTCACTTCTCTTCACTTCTCCCCCACCACCCTCTCTCTTCTCACATCTCGCTCCCACACCTCTTCTCAACACCCACACCCTCTCCCTCTCTCACACACACACTCCCTCACACACACACAAACACACACAACACACACACACATCTCTCTCCCACCACACACACAATCTCACTTCTCTCTCTCACACACACCACAACCAAACACACACCACACACCTTCACTCTCTCTCACACACACATCACTCACCCCCACACACACAACCCCACACACACCAAACCCACACCCACCCCACAACACAACATCTCTTCACACACACAACCCCCCCTCTACAATCTCTTCTCCCACACACCACACCCCTCTCCTCTCTCTCTCTCCTTCCCCTCACACACACACACACTCTCTCTCTCACACACACACACACACACACACACACACACACACACACACACACACACACACACACTCTCTCTCCACACAACACACACACATCTCCACTACTCTTCTCTCACACACCCCACACACCACCACCCACACTCCTCTATCTCCTCTCTATCTCCTCACACACACACACACTTACTCTCTCTCTCTCTCTCACACACACACTCACTCACACTCACACACACTCACACTCACACACACTCACACTCACACACACACACACACACACACAACAAAACACACACACACACACACAGGTATGTAGGTACAGTATGTATATTTGATGTCTCAGTGTCTGCACCTCTTTGACTGGAGGAAATTTCTTCTTGCACTCCATGGACAGAGAGCGCAGGTCCGCCTGCATGTTCTCCAGGAGTTTCTTCACCGCCTCGGGGCTGCTGGTCGACATCTTCACACTCATTCGACGGCAATTAAACTCTAACGAACGATTAATAACTCACTTAACCCGACCGGGGCGTCTCGCGACACATAAACAAACCTCGCCGCGGCACTCGCGTCAGTTAAAGCGCCGGTCCTCAGCCGCGGGCGCTCCTCGGCGTCGCACACATGACCACAACCGCGCTGGTCGCCGACCTTTATGACATTTATGATCTATAAGCGCGCTTCTCGCCTGAGCTTCGTGGTTTTTTTCTTCGTTCCTGGACGCCTGTGCGGAACACGACACGTCAGACGTCACTTCCGTAAACACTGACCGGATCCGCCAGAGAGGGAGGGGCTCAGTGGCGTCTCAGTAGCCAATGAACGGAGACATCGCTTTATTTAACGCGCTCGCTCTGCTCGAAAAAATCATAAACAAACAATTAAGAAACACGTGACATTCTATTGCACTTTTTAAAGTCCGTACAGTATAAAAGTGCATTTTAAATGTATTAAGTTCACCCCAAGACTTTCAGGAAAATCTAACGTAGAACTATAAATCATTTAAAGCTTATAAAATGTAGTAAATGCCATATTTTGCTGTTGATATTTGATCATATTTACCCTCTGCTCGTTGAAAGAGTTCTGTTTTCAAGAACGAGAAAAAATGTGTTAAAATGTAACACTTAAAAAGTAATATGCAAATACGTAATATGCTTTTACATTTAGATTTATTCCTTTACTTTTAATTCAAAACGACTTACATGAGATGAGTACACATTGTCAAGTATTCACACGGTTTTAATGCAAGAAATCTTACACTGATATAAAATTAATGCAAACCATTTTGCAATTGCATGCAACATTACAGTATTTACCTAATGCATTGTTTATGTTTGATCCTTTTAAGCCCTATATATGTGTTTGCACCAGAGAGCTTTTGTGTGTGTGTGTGTTCATGCATGCAAATAAAGCTGCAGTTTGAGAAGTAAATGCTTTTATTAATATGGAAGTGCTTGCATGCATTTTAGGCATGCAACGTCTCATCAGAGATATGCATTTGCATTTAGATTTATTCATTTAGCAGATACTTTTATCCTTATTGTGCATGAGAGTAAACATAAGAACTGTCAAGTATTCACAACAAAATCTTACACTGACATCAAATTTAGTTGCAATTTAATGCAACAGCTACTTACCGCTCGAATTACAAATGCTATATTAAATAGATTCCTCATAGTTGTTTCTTTTTATTGATGCAATGAGTAATCTAGCTCAAGTAACACATTTACAAAGTTGTGCAAGCGTTCTGTACAGCTTATATACACAAAGACTGCTGGTGGTCTGCTTTCACAGGACGCTCCCAACACTTCATACACATCATGACAACATGCACCAGTGAAAACAAGCAAAAAGAAATACATCTGATTGCTCCTTAATATGCAATCTGACTGATTTGTGCAGGAGTTAAACATTTCACACCTTTATCACATTTGTGAGACAGTAGATTCTACATGACAAACGTACACTGCTTGAATAAAGCCTCACAATAAAAATACAAAATCACGAGATGCAACGACTCGTATCCTAAAACATTCTTAAACAAGTGCACAACAATGATGACGGACCCTGTGTAGCACTGTAAATTGTTGCACATCACCTCAAAACAGTACCATATTCATGCATGCAATACTATCAGTTATGTATCGTCTAAAACCTTCATAGGCATTTATATCTAATGCATATAATATATATTCGCTGTGTTTACCATGCACATGGATTCTAAAAAAAACACTAATTTGCTTCCTTAGAAAGCAGATGCATTGATTGTTTGAACTGAAACAGTCCTAAAAGACACTTTTTAACATCTATTTCCATTGTGTTGCATTCTGGGCAAAGGGTTCACCTAAATACAAGTCATTATTATTTATTGGACTCGTGTCATTTCAAAACTTGTTTGACTTTCTTTTTCTTAACATGGAATCAGAACCAAAATAATAATAATAAAATGTAAAAATTAAAAATAGAACAAAAAATACGATGATTATCTAGCAGTTCTCGTCAAAATGACTGAAATGGCAAATCAAATCAAATCAAATCAAATCAAATCAAATCAAATCAAATCAAAGAAGGCCAGCTTGAGGTAAGTAGCTAAACATGTAATACGTGACAACTGTTTAATAACAGAAATGTAAGTATATCCAGCGATCATGCACAATATTCAAGTTTCTTGTCGACATACACTACCGGTCAAAAGACTTGTAATGTGTTTCTAAAGAAGTCTCTTCTGCTCATCAAGGCTGCATTTATTTGATCAAAAATACAGAAAAAACTGTCATATTGTGAAATATTATTACAATATAAAATAAAGTTTTTCTATTTTAATACACATTAAAATCTAATGTATTTCTGTGATGCGCAGCTGTATTTTCAGCATCATTACTCCAGTCTTCAGTGTCACATGATCTTCAGAAATCAGTATAATATGCTGATTTATTATCAGAATTATCAACGAATATTGTTTTGGGAACCCGTGATACTTTTTTCAGGATTCTTTGATGAATAAAAACTTAAAAAGAACAGCATTTATTCAAAATATAAATCTTCTCTAACAATATAAACCTTTGCTATCGCTTCTTAGCAATTATAATAATAAAAGTTTGAATAAACTTATATAAAAGTTTTAATTTCTTTCAAAAAAGAAAGAATAAAAATATACTGACCCCAAACTTTTGAAAGGTAGTGTATATTTTTAGAAAAGATTTCTATTTTGAATAAATGATGTTCTTTTTAAGTTTTTATTCATCAGAGAATCCTGAAAAAAATATCACAGTTTCCAAAAAAAATTAGAAGCCGCAACTTTCAGCTCTGATAATAAATCCGCATGTAGACTGTCTTCTGAAGGATCATGTGACTCTGAAGACTGGAGTAATGATGCTGAAAATACAGCTGTGCATCGCAGAAATAAATTACAATTTACAATATATATTAAATACAAAATTTATATACATCTAATATATTTCACAATATTACATTTGTTTCCTGTATTTTTGATCAAATAAATGCAGCCTTAATGAGTCGAAAAAACTCCTGTAAAAACATGAAAAATTGTTCTGATCCCAAACGTTTGACCGGTAGTGTAATCAATGAAATTCATGTAATGTACTTCATAACTGAATGTGAGAGACAAGAAATTTTAACAGAGCCGTTTAGTCATATCAGACATACGATTAAGACTGAATGTGCATATTTTAAAATAAAAATATGGAAATGATTTAGAAATGGGTCATTACGTTACAACAGGTTCTAGTTATTTTACTACCATCTTCTTTTTTCGTTATTCCCTTTAAATCTTTAATTCCTTTAAATAATTTGTAACAGCATCTCCCCAATTAAAAAAACAACAACAAACAAAACACAATATGAGATCACTTTTGCACACAATAAACCCACTGTGTTCTACTAAAGAAATAAAGTCACAGAAATACAGGTTTGGAACGTCATGAGGGCGAATAAACAATGAACAAATGTAAATTTTGAGTGTGCTATTCCTTAATAACTCCAGAGTTAATCAGCTTATGTGAATCCACCCCTCGGCTCCATCATTTTAAGACCCAGAAGGCTTTGGGTGCATTACAGAGAATCTTCCTGCTCCGCTTCAACCTAATAATAACGCTCATATCTGGCCAAGTTTAGTCCGTAGTCGTGTCAATATTACTGAGAGCAGTTTATTATATCCTAAAAGCACAAAACCAGAGCATAATTAATGTTTAATTTAATGCAAGACACCCCAGGTGAATAAGGTAAAAATTAGTAATAGATCACCACACTTAGTTTAGATTAAGAATTGCAAACATTTTTTGTATTACAGTTTTTCTGAAGTGTTATGTTTAAACATGCAAATGAGGTATTATATAATATGCATACATTTCCAGAACATAAATATGAACATTAGATAAAGCCAGGTTTTTGTTTTTACTGAGGGGATTTTGGATATCTGTTTTTTTTTTGTATTTCTCCATAAATCAGAAAATACCGTACGATCAGACAGACATTTTCACCATGTTTTCAGAGAATAAACGGTGAGTGATACACGAGCAAACCCCTCTGTAAAAACCTTCAGAGTATCGATAGGAACAAAACGGCGAAGTCTGGTGTAAGTACGTACTACTGAAGTGGAGAAAAATCTCATTTTGAGAAAATGGGCTTAATTGAAATCTATAGATGTGCACTCTTAGAAAAAAAAGGTACAAAAGTTGTCACTGTGCCGGTACCTTTTCAAAAGGCACACCTTTGTGTTGTATGCACATCCCTTATTGCTACCTTAAAGGTACATATAAGTGCCTAAAGTGTACATATTAACACCTAAAAGGTACAAAGTGCAAAAGGTACCGCCCCAGTGACAACTTTTGTACCTTTTTTTCTGAGAGCGTGTAATAAAATAAACACTTAAAAGTGTATTTTAGATGTTTTTGTAACCCTAGCTAACCCTACGTTTCCTCTCAAATATCATATGAGTGTGATTACGTTGTGTTTCAACATTCTGCTGTCTATAATATTGACACACTCTGGCTTTCGATGCCTTCTGACCAATAAGCGCAAGCATTTAAAATGCCCTCCCAGGCTGTGGATCCTGGCCTGTCTGTCGTAATGCTTATTTGGCTGCCAGTACTGTGTGAGGTATCACGGGAAGCTTTAGAAGCACATGCAGTGCTCCGTCTAGCAGTGCGACTCCTTCTCGCTGACAGGGAAGTACCCGTCTTTGGTTGGGCCGCCTCGCTGGCGAAGAGCGTCGCCATCGGCTGCAAAGATGGCCTGAAGTTTCTCTTGCTCTCGTCTGGTTTTGGGCAGGTCCGGCGAGGGTGTGATGAGCTCGTGGAAACGCTGAGGAGAATAAAGCGGAGAGGTTTGGATTAACATGCCACACTCTCAGAAGAAAAGGTACAAAAGTTGTCACCGGGGCGGCACCTTTTCAAAAGACACACCTTTGTACCTAAAGAGTCCATATTGGTACCTAAAGTGTACAAAGGTGTACCTTTTGTACCTTTTGTTCTGAGAGTGTACCATACTACCTTCACAGTATGCATATTTTTGCATAGTTTGCAATTTTTCTCAATGCATCTCAAAATATGTACAGTAGTATACAACCATAGCACACTATATGGAATACTTTATCCCAAAATGCAATGCAATGCACTTGACTTTCATTTCTGATGTGCATAATGATACCAGATATAGTATAATATCTAACAGCGATTTTAACATTTCTGTCTTGATTCATTATTTGATCAGACTGCCAAATGTTAAGATTTGATTGTTTAAACTAATTTTAAACGATATATTGTTGAATTCCATAAAAAAAAACTGGCGTGGTTTGCTGGTGGAGGCTGAACTGGCTTCCAACCCTACCAATAAATAATATATTAATATAACATAAATTAAGATACACCAATAGTAATATTGTGAAAATAGGTTAGAAATCTACATTACCAGTCAAAAGTTTTTGAACAATAAGATTTTTAATGTTTTTTAAAGAAGACTCTTCGCCCCCAAGTCTGCATTTATTTGATCCAAAGTACAGATAAAACAGTACAATTGTGAAATATTTTACTATTTAAAATAACTGCTTTCTATTTGAATATTTTTTTTAAATGTAATTTATTCCTGTGATGCGCCGCTGTATTTTCAGCATCATTACTCCAGTCTTCATGTCACATGATCTTCAGAAATCATATTAATATGCTGATTTTGCTGTCAGGACATTTATTATTATTATTATTATTATTAATATTTAAAACAGTTGAGTTTTTTTTTTCAGGATTCTTTGATGATTTTGAATAGATCAAAAGTGATGATAAAGGCATTTATGTTACAAAAGATTCTATTTCAAATAAATACTGTTCATCAAGAACTGAAAATTCTACTCAGCTGTTTTCAACATAATAATAATCAGAAATGTTTCTCGAGCAGCAGATCAGCATATTATACTGATTTCTGAAGATCATGTGACACTGAGACTGGAGTAATGATGCTGAAAATACATCTGCGCATCACAGAAATAAATGGATTTTAACAGATATTCACTTAGAAAACTGTTATTTTAAATAGTAAAAATATTTCACAATATTACAGTTTTTGCTGTATTTCGGATCAAATAAATGCAACCTTGGTGAGAATAAGAGACATCTTTCAAAAACATTAAAAAGTCTTACGGTTCAAACTTTTGACTGGTAGTGTACACAGTTTTTTAATATACATTTGTGCAACTTTTGCCAGAAGGGTATGCATACTGCACACATTATACAGGCTAAATGCTGCAGAAACTGTAAGAGCAGTATGTCAGTACGCTATTTCTCCTGTCACGTCAGATTGAGTTAGTGTCACTCACCTCTCTCAGTGAACCTTTGGCTGTGCTCAGTTTAGAAACAACCCACAGCGGGATGCAAACCATAGAGGAGAGCGCCAGCATCCAGCCGAGAGCGTAGCCCCACCACGGGTACACATACTCGTTATTATACTTCAGAGGAGTGTATTTGATCAGGGAGAACGCAAACGTACCCTGTCACGACACCATGAGGGAAAAAACAAACTCCCCCCCCAAAACATTAGAGCAGTTGATCTTAAAATTAAACAAGATCTTTTGAATTAAACAAAATATCTACAAATGCATCAGCAACCAAAGCAACTGTTGCATTGTGATGCATCCACACCAGTAGATGTCAGTATGAAGCCCAAGAACACTGTCTTGGTACTTAAATTAATTTCACAAATGCAGATTACTTAAAGTTGCTCCAAGTTTTTGTGGCATTTAAAAATAATTAGAAAAATGTATTTCAATCTTTAAAACACTCTAAATTACTTAATTTTATGAATTTATTTAATAAAAAAAATTTATTGCATAATTAATTTGCCTTATTTTGGGTATTTTTTTAATGTTGCATTATCTTTATTACGGGGATCATCATTATATATATATATATATACACACACACATTAAACTCTGAAGATTTTAAAAAATTGTTTGGAATAGTTATTTTAAGGTTACAAAAAATTTACAAATTTTTTAAGGTAAATAAAGTATAGAAGGTAAATGACTCACAAAACATGTGGCTGGGGTGAAGAAGAGCCAGCAGTATTTAATATACGGCCCAGGACGATAACCAATCATGTCCTCAATATTGTCATAAAACCGATTAGCACCTGAGAAGCAGCAAAGAAAAGCAAGGAAATTACCCCCCCAAAAAAATGTAACAGATAATTGCATTTAGATATTTTATCATGTATGTAATTTAATTTTAATAGTATATTAAAACTGGCATTTTCTTGCCTCCTCACCGTATATCCAAGCGATGCAGACGGTCTCAAAAACAGCTACAAAGAGCAAACATATCCCACTGGCTGCGTAGTAGTCAAACAGCTGGAAGACGTACATGCCACCCTGAGAGAGACAGACACACAAGAGTGACAGTCAGACAGTACAGACATACAGATGACAGACATACCGACAGACGACAGAAGACAGACAGACAGCCAGACAGACATCCCTACAGACATACAACAGACAGACGACAGACAGACCGACAGACAGACATACAGGCAATCAGACAGTCCGTGAACAGAACATACAGACAGACAGACAAACAGCCAGTGAACATACAGACGACAGAACCCAGACAGTCGAGAGAACAGTCAACAGACAGACAACAGTCAGAGATACAGACAGCAGAGACACATACAGTCATAGAGAGAGTCAGTCGACGACTAGACAGACAGTCAGTGAGACAGGAACCGTCAGAGAGACGTCATACAGAAAGACAGACAGTTGACGACAGTCAAGAGACAGACAGACTACAGACAGAGACCCAGACATCAAGAGACCCGTCAAACACAGACTACGACCGTGAACATACCAGACAGTCAAGAGACCGACAGTCAGAGAGACCGACAATGACAGACAGAACCGACAGACAGACAGACAGTGAGACAGACAGACAGTCAGAGAGACAGACAGTCAGACAGACAGACAGACAGACAGACAGTCAGAGAGACAGACAGACAGACAGACGATAGAACGACGTCAGAGAGACAGACAGACATACAGAGAGACAGACAGACAGATAGATAGATAATAGATATACAGTCAGAGACACATGACAGTCATACAGATAGAACAACCGAACATCTGAGACAGACGACAGAGACAGTCAGATAGACAGTCCCGACAGACATACAGCCAGTCAGTGAGAACAGACAGACAGACCGGTCATGAGAACAGACGACAACGACAGACAGATTGGGACAGACAGTCAGAGAGACAACAACATACAGAAGACGACAGACAGATAGATCGATAAATAGATCGACAGTCCATCGACACAACAGTCAGCATATAGACACAGACAGTCGTGAGACAGACAGACAGAGACAGTCAGAGAGACGTCGACAGACAGACAGACATTCTTGAGACAGACAGACAACATCAGTGAGACAGACAGACAGACAGAAGACAGATTGACAGACAGTCCGAGAGACAGACAGACATACAAAGACATCGAGACAGAGATCAGACAGACCAGACAGTCAGAGGACACAGATACATAGAGACCGTCACAGACATACAGAACAGACAGTCCTTGAGACTCCAGACAGACCGACAGAGAGACAGACAGACAGAGACACAGACAGTCAGAGAAACAGTCAGACAGACCGACAGACGACAGACAGTCAGTGAAACACGAGACAGACAGACAACGTCAGAGAGACACAGAACTACAGAGAGACAGACAGACAGAAGGACAACCAGACGTCGTAAGTGATACAGAAGAGAGATAGACGACCCGCCAATTGACAAACAGTCAGATAGACAGATTGACAAAGTTCAAGAAACAGACAACATACAGAGAGACAGACAAAGACAGACGACAGACAGACAGACAGACAGGCAGACAGGACAGACAGTCAGAGAGACAGACAGACAGATTGACAGACAGTCAGACAGACAGACAGACAGACAGTCAGACAGACAGTCCGACAGACAGACAGACAGAAAGACAGTCAGACAGACAGACAGACAGATTAAGCCCGTCAGAGAGACAGACAGACATACGAAAGGACAGACAGACCGACAGTTCATAAATCTGGCAATTATATAAATCAAATCAGAGTCAGATGAGATGGTCCAGTACCTCTGTGAGCATGATGAGACCCACGAGGAAGGACACGATGGCTATGACGAGGATGAGTAGCTCTCTGCGGTTCTTCCGTCGGAAGAAAGTCGGGTACATGTCCACCATAGCCGTGACCAGACTCTCCACACACACGAACTACAGCAGATGAGCATAACGCCTCTAAACTCTGTGTTTCTAGTGCCTGAGTTGCTTTTTACTAGCCAAGATTCATTATTTTGACTCGAGCACAAAACCAGTCATAAGGGTCAATTCTTCAAAATTGAGATTTATACATCATCTAAAAGCTGAATAAATAAGCTTCCATTGATGCATGGTTTGTTAGGATCGAACATATTTGGCAAATTTTGAAAATCGGGAATCTGAGGGTGCAAAAAAAAAATCTAAATATTGAGAAAATCTTTAAAGTTGTTCAAATTAAGTTCTTAGCCATGCATATTACTAATCAAAAAATTAAGTTTTTATATATTTACGGTAGGAGATTTACAAAATATTTTCATGGAACATGATTTTTACTTAATCTCCTAATGATTTTTGGCATAAAAGCGAATGTAAATTGTGAACCCCGCAACGTATTGTTTGGCTAATTGCACAAATATCCCCCACGGACTCAACACTGCTTCTGTCTGCAGGTCACATATGACAGTTTGGGCTTATTTACACCGCATGCAACATTTTCATTCTGATCGGATTATCACAAAATAAAATTTTGAAATAGTACAGCCCTATGAATTCCGTTTTTTTTGCGCATTTTAATTGTTCAGATTTGTTTTTAATGGTTAATAGATTTTAGCAATAAAAAAAACATCTAATTTAAATCCCAAACCTATACATTAACACCATTTTATTAAAATTTAGAGCCCCTATTAAATCTGTTTTCTGCGTTTTTTAATTTCCTCAGGATCCATTTCAATGTTTTTTAATTAAATTTTAGTAATAAAAAAAGCATGTCTAATCAATTGAATACTTTAACACTAATAATTTAATAACATTTCTTTCGGAAATTCAGTGTTATCTGTTTACATTTTTCTGGATATGGGATCTTAATAAAATGTTTACCAAATACATTAATAAATTAAAAATTATAAAAAAAAAAAAAATTGATTTATCCTGAATGAATGCATAACACATCACAATTATTCATCGTTTAAAAATGTCATATTACCTATAATGTAACTGTAATATATCTTGGTAAACAGAGTTGCTTCACTAACAGAGGTTTACTGTTGTAAAAAATAAATGTGATATTGTTTTAATTAGGAATATTAGTAAACATTGAGAAAGTACCTTTCTGTCATAATTTCTTATGTCTTCCAAATTCTGTTCCATTCGATGTTTATACAGTAAATTTTTTTTATGACTAAGATTTCCACGTCCATCGCGCATTTTTCTACATGATGGAAATCCTAGGGCCCTGGCATGCAGGTGTGACCGTGAGCAGACTGTGCATGAATACAGATACCTGACTGTCAACCTCCAGCAAACTCTGATTAGAAGAAACCTGCCCACATCGGAGAGCTTGGGGCATATCGACACAGCCCGCGATATGCAATGAACCCAAACCAGACCTGAGAGCAGGCATGCGAAAACAAGAGCACCTTAGTATAGCAACTATAACCTGTGGGTGCACTATTTCTACAGTTCTCTTTAAATGTTAATTTGTTCGGTTGATGGTAAATATTCATCATATGGAGCACAAAAAAGAAAAATGAACCCTCTGACATTTAGAGAACAAAACTGATTAAACAGACCTTGACATATTAAAAGAAAAAGAAAAAAGATCATTTACAAACAAACTTGACCCCAGACAAATGTGTGCACTGGGACAGAGATTACAGTGTGTTTGTGAGCTAAAGGTCAATTATCTAAAAATACCCGACTGGGAAATTTTATGGTTTACTACAAAAAAAAAAATGGTGTCGAAACATTGCTAGTAAATTTCACAAACAATTGCAAAGAAATGGCAAGTAACACTTTGAATTAAACATGACATTTGGAAGTAGAAAGACTCAAATAATATTTAGTTTTAAAATGTATTCCAATAATATTAGTTTTACACAAATGTTATATAAATTTCATATAAATATAGTATCAATATCAACATAAAATATAATTTAATTTATCATTTAACATTAATATAAATTTCATATAAAAATGTAGAAAATTATCAATTTATTTAATTTCTTTATACAATCTTACCTAATTGTGTTTATGTATGTATAAAATATTATATATATAATATATACTAAACAATAATTTTAAATAATTATATGATAGGTTATAAATTTTATATATATATATATTTTATGTAAAATATTACATATTTTTATGCAATTTCATTGGCTTTAATCTTTTATATACAATGAACTTTTATAATTAATAGATTTACATATATTCAAAACATCCTATATATATTAACATGCTCCACACACACACACTCTATATATATAATATATATTTTTTTTTTTTTTTTCGGTAATTCAGTGTTGTACAGCTGCACTCACCAGACTGGACTTCTGAAATTGGGACGTTCTGTTCGTAAGACATGAAGCCGAGAATCGAGAAGATGGCAAAACCAGCGACAAAACTGGTTCCGCTGTTCAAGAAACACAGGGCCAAAGAATCCCTAAAAACAGACAGACACGAAGACAAAGCTTATGTTGTGAAACAGTGCCTGCCAAGATTAAAGCAATTTAAAGTGATTGGATTTCAAAGCGTGAAAGCACATGGTCCTGATGAATCCCAGATTTCTCAAGTTTAGGACTTTATGTACTTGCTGGCTGGAAAATGAGAATCTCAGCTGTTTAGTCTAAGATAAAACAATGGCATGTGGCAACAGAATGAAATTCAGAGGAGCAACAAGAAACAATGAGAACAACAAGTTTCCTTCCTTCATTTGGTCGTAACACACGGTCTGACGTGCGACTCGTGAAGAAAAAAAGATATCGGAACCAAATGATTCTAACGAGTCAAATCTTTTTAGTGAATCAAACACATAGTTTAAAGATACACATTATTTACAAATTATTTCTGGGGTATCTTAAAAATATTAATGAATGTATGAAATATGCTATCAATTGTTAAAGGGATAGTTCACAAAAAAAAAGAAAATTAAGCTAGAGATTACTGTTTATAAAGTTTTAAATGTGGATATGTTTCTTACAAAATGCATCGATTCACTTCAGGAGGCCTTGCCATGTGGGACACTTTTTATGATGGATGGATGCACTTTATTGGATTTCTTTTGGACACTGAAAATAACACCCATTCACTGCATTATAAGCTTGGAGAGCCCAGGAAACTTTTTTAAATATAACTCTATTGTATTCTTCTGACAGAAGAAAGTCATCCACACCTATGATGGGTCTTGAGCGGTGAGTAATAATTTTCATTTTTTGGGTGAACGTACCTTTAGGACTATGGAATTGCATTTATGCCATCCTTAAAGACTTCAAAAAAAAAAAAAACTATTTTAATTGCTTATTATTGTAGTAAATAAGATAAATAAGAGATAATTATTTAAAAAATAATCTCACGATTTGCCAGTGGAAATGCATTTGATTTTTCCAAATATTTATTCCTTAAAGCACTAAAAGATTCATAATTGAGCCATTAAGGAACCAGAATTCTGAAAGATTCCCATTCCTAAATCAAATATACATAATTAATTCCTCAAGAGAAAGTGAAAGTGAGAAAGTGAGTGACGTGCGGAACCACTTATTGTCTCTGCATTGTGCTCTGCATTTTTACCTATCCAATCCTACCAAGTGCAGCACACACACACACACACACACACGCTTGTAGTAGTAAAAACCAACCACACCCACACACACACACACAACACTCTCTCTCTCCTCTCTCTCACACCCCACAGCAGTGCGTAGTGCACACACACACCCACCCACAGCACACAACACCTCTCTCTTCTCTCTCTCTCTCACACACAATCACACTACACACACACACACACACACACAACACACAGCAGTGAGTAGTGAAAACACACACACACACACACACTTTCACACACTCTCTCTCTCTCTCTCACAACACACACCACTCGCTCTCTCGTCATCTCTCCCTCCACACCCACACACACACCACCAGCAGTGAGTATGAACACACACACACACCACCACACCTCTCCTCTCCTCTCACACACACCACACCACCCACAACACACCACACACACACATTGAGTAAGTGAACCCACACCACCACACACACCCAAACACACAAACTTCTCTCATCTCTCACAAAACACACACACACACACACCATCACACACACACGCTCTCTCTCACAACACACCACCCACACACACACACACAAACACTCTCTTCGTCTCCACACACACACACGAACCTCATCTCTTCACCACACACACACACACCACACAACATCTCTCTCTCTCACACACACACCCACCACACACCACACACACACACACCACACACACACACACAGCAGTGAGTAGTGAACACACACACACACCACACACCTCTCTCTCTCTCTTCTCTCACACACACAAACACACGCTCTCTCTCTCTCTCTCACACCACACACACCACACACACACACTCTCTCTCTCTCATCTCACCACACACACACCCACACACACACACAGCATCACCAGGAGTAAAGACACATTTCATAGTATGACGATGTTTTTTGACCATTTTCTCACCTGTAGCAGTTGTTGTTGTACTTATTGTAGCTTCCGAGCGCGGTGAGGCAACCTAAACAGATGGCATACGAGAAAAAGATCTGCGTGCCTGCGTCCATCCACACCTGAAACCAGAAAAATACTATCACAGCTGTAATATACTGATGTGCAGAGCGTTTTGGATTCTTATGATTGTTTATTATGGTTTCATTTTCATTTGTTTTATTAGCTATGTTGATTATTTATGATCATTTAACCTCCATGACATCAAAGATCACAAACACAATGTACGCTACAACAGAGCATGTCAAATGTTGAGTGACTTGAGTTACCTGTGATGTATTTAACAGCTTTAACAAACTCATTTGGCTTCAGGTAATAAGCTTGAATGGACAAGATGAAAGACTAGAGCTGTTGTAGGATTCCTAGAGCTTGTGTAACCTCTTGTTTAATAGTCTTAAATGCCTGAAACAGGTTTAGACATGATCTGCGAAAAACATGCTGACAGTAGTTTTCCTATTAGCCTGTCAATCAAACGCTCTGTCATGAATCACAGTGCTTTCTGTTTTTCTGAAGTCAGGTCGTTCATGTGCTGCCACGGGCGATGTGGATGTATTGTATGTACAAAAAGTGCTAAAACGTGAAACACCTGTACAAGACCTCTGTCCTATAAAAACTACTGCTTATTGCACAAAAGAGTGCTTGGTCTCTAGATAATGCTCGGGTCCTGTGCAAGTGAAAATCATGCATGCAATCACTTCATTTCTGTAGCCAGGACTACACCAAGAAGAAACTGTGCTTTTCCACTGGGAAAATTCCTCACATTTCCCTTAAAACCTCACATTTATCACCTGAGGTCCAGAACTGTGCTAAAAACACCACTGATGTCCGAGCAAGGCGTAAGAATTTGACCCACGATGCTTACATTTTTCAAACCTTAGATCACAGTTTTAATTAACTTTGCCCGACCATTTACTTTTCCTGCTGAAGGGTTCTTGAATTTTGGCCTCATTTTTACACATCAAAGACCAAAAGATGTCAAAATCAACCCTTGCAGAATTAAAATGAGTTATGAATGTCGATTCATGCTGATTTAAGAAAAATCTGACCCATGATGCTCAAGTTTTTGGAGCCTTAGATCATTGATTTCACAAACTTTACATAGCTGTTCCCATAAACCCACAATATTCTGTTGAATTGGCCTCATTTTGTACTTCTGAGATGAACTGACATCAACACAGCAATGGTTATCTCTCAAATCCAACCAAAATTCTCATACTGACCAAAAAGAAACTTTATTTGAGGTTGAAGTCAACATTCAATTTTGTTGAATATCTTTTAACACTTTAGAGAATGAAAATGGCTCATGAATGCCGCTTAATGTTGATTTTAAACAGTTTTATAGGCTTATCACCAATTAACTGTTTACTTTTCTAGCTAAAGGTTTCATTCAGTTTCTTATCTGTATACATTTAAGACCAGGAGATGTCAAAACAGCAGCCATTACTTTACAAATCCAACATTTACTAAATTAAAATGGGTTATGCATGTCAATTCATGTTGGTTTTTATAGTAACTGATCACTGATTTTCAAGTTTCTGGAGCATTCATCAGATCAACCTTGTCCAACCGTTTACCTTGCTAGCTGAAGGTTTAGTGAAATTTGGCTTTGCTTTTATCTAAGATCAAGAGGTGTCAAAACAGCAATAATTATTGTTAAAATCCAACCAGAAATTCCTTACTTTGTCTACATGTTCATGTAAACCTATTAGATTTTGTTGAATTTACCTAATGTTAACACTTCAAAGATTGAAAGTCAACACAACCAATGCAATCTCTCAAATCCAATCAAAAATGCCAAACTTTGTCTAGTTTCTTACATAAACCCAATAGATTTAGTTGAATTGGCCTCATTTGAATACTTCTAAGATAAAATAACATCAACACAACCAATGCAATCTCTCAAATCCAATCAAAAATGCCAAACTTCGTCTAACGGTTTGCCTAAATCCATAAGATTTGATTGAATTGGCCTAATTTTTACACTTCTAAGATGAAATGACATCAAGGAAACCAATGCAATCTCTTAAATCCAACCAAAAATGCCAAACTTTGTCTAGTTTCTTACGTAAACCCAATAGATTTAGTTGAACTGGCCTCATTTGAATACTTCTAAGACAAAATAACGTCAACACAACCAATGCAATCTCTCAAATCCATCCAAGAACCCCAAACTTCGTCTTACTGTTTGCCTAAATCCATAAGATTTTATTGAATTGGCCTCATTTTTACACTTCTAAGATGAAATGACATCAACGCAACCAATGCTCTCTCTTAAATTCAACCAAAAATGCCAAAATTTGTATAGTTTCTTACGTAAACCCAATAGATTTAGTTGAACTGGCCTCATTTGAATACTTCTAAGATAAAATGACGTCAACACAACCAATGCAATCTCTCAAATTCAATCAAAAATGCCTAAATTTGTATAGTTTCTTACGTAAACCCAATAGATTTAGTTGAACTGGCCTCATTTGAATACTTCTAATGATAAAATAATGCCAACACAACCAATGCAAGCGGCAAGGTCTCTGCCATATCCATACCAAGAACCCGCAGAACCTCGTCTGAAATAAAAAAAAAAAAAAAATATTTTTGCCTAAAGCCCATGACAATTTTATTGATGGCCTGCATTTTTAGGCACTACTAAGATGAATATGACATCACACTAACTAATGCTCCTCTCTTCAATCGCAATCAAAAGGCCAAACTTTGACTAGGCTTTCATATAAACGCCATAAGATTTTTTTTCTGGCGATGAAATAAAACGATGTCAACACAACCAATGCTATCGCTCAAATCCAACCAAAAATGCTTTTGCCAATAGACAGAGTTTTACCAAAAGAGGTTTTAAGCTGTTCTGTCTGATGTTAAGGAATGCTGGGATGCATCTGGGTGACCGTGCTGTGTCCTGTTCTCAGATATAACGTGGGTTTGTGTGGTCTTCTAGTGACACAGATGTGAAAGTCGGATCAAAAGTCAAACGCACAGATGGACGCAATCAAAGAAGTACAGAAAACAACATTTCCCTGCTGGGCATCCTGCTTCAGGCCACGACTAAAGCACCTGGGTAGACAAATCACATGATCTTTCGACTCGAGACACGGCATGTTTAAGAGAAAACAATTCGCTTGTGTTCCAGAGGAATTACCAAAACACAACCCTACACTCAATATTCACCCTGAGCACAAATACGATATTAATAATATTAAAGTAGTTAAATTAAAAAGCAACATACATACAATTTATCTATATAATATATCGATGATTGGTCATATATATTTTATACCATCAGCGGACAACGGGCCAATATTTCAGCTTGTAATTTAAAAATAATACTGTTTTTGTGTCACGGACTGTAGTTTTAAGGAGTGCTTTTAGTCAGGCGATATACTTGTTTTAGACTTCAAATATGCAGTTTGTTTATAAAGATAATGTATATTTGAAAATTAGCTTCGATGTTTTGGGAGACGTGAGCTCCAGGGCGTCAGCGGCCGTTCAGCGCTCATGAACCCGTGATATGAACTCGTGATATTGCTCATATATATATGAAGACATCAACTACAATTAAATTAAATTGAATGGCAGAACGCGATTCAGGGATATTTGGGCTGGCAAACAAGTTCCCTTTCTAGTCATAGACCAGCTCTTCAAGTCAGAACCTGGCAGTAGACTGAAAAGAAGCTAATATACGATTACCTGGGGTGCGGGTCCGGCTAATCGTCCCAGGTTCGTGATAAAGTTTAGAAGTCTGGATCCGGGCACGGGATCAGCTGCCTGGAGTGTGACCCCTCTGATCAGTAAAATCAACAGCATCACATACGGGAAGGTCGCAGTGAAGTACACCACCTGTCACGTGTCAGGAAAACAGCGTGAGGCTAAACGCTGACATATGTTTGGATATCTATCATGATGCAATTTCATAATAGCAGATAAGATGTACACAAAATGTAATTAAAAATCATATTTAAAAAATACTTTAAACATTTATTTTAAAACAACTCTATTTAATAATAGCAAATAAGATGTACACAAAATGTAGACAATATTTATTCAAAACTCTGATTAAAATATATTAAATAATAAAATATAAAAATAAAAAAAATAAATTCTACATGATTTTAAGTTTTGGAAATGATACTTGGCACAATAACCCCCTTTGTTAATCAGCCAATCAGACACAGTTATCAATCAATCATTGCCATCAATCAGTTATTGATCAAAACAGATTAGTCTATCACTAATTACCCTTTTTCTACTTATATAAATTTGTCTTTGCATGGTAATTCAAGGTATTTCATAGAACACCCATGCAATCTGCTGAATCATTTTAATGAACTTAGCTCACGGTCTTAGCTCACGTACCTTGCCGGTGGATTTGACGCCTTTCCAAATGCAGAAATAACAGAGAACCCAGGCCAGCAACAGACAGAGGACGAGATCCCAGTGCAGCGTTCCTATCTCCTCGATCCCAGACGAGATCCGCAAAACTCTGCGTCTACAGAGAGACAGAAATGACACATCAGCTGCAGCCTCCATTGGTTAGTCAGAGAAGTTTCCGGATAATGTGGCATAAACGTGGCGTTTTATAGCCAGGTTTGAGGAGTCAGATATGTTGCTTTTCAATGTAGGTTTTTAATTCGAAAAATAAAAATTAAAGTCAAACTAAAGGAAAATGATAAATGTTGCCATGGCGACAAGTTGAAATAAAATAAGTTTACGTTTTTTGTTTTTGTTAACATTTATCTTTATTTCAAGACAAAATGGGTTTATTTTTAGGTTAACTATGATAACCCTGGCTGCTAATATATAAACACTGAAGGCAATGCAAGTCGCTTTGGATAAAAGTTAGGGTTAGGCCAAATGCATACATTTATTTTAGATAAAAAACTACAGATTAAAATATTCTGGTCAAGTTCTGTTTGCTACTCTATTAGCTTGATAAACTTAATCCGACAAACATAATGAAGAATAAGCAGAAAATTGACAGGAAGATACTAGTAAAACTTACCTCCGTGAAGTTGGCCCCCCACCCAAAGCAAAACGTCGGCAAAATAGTCTCAACCGTTTGTGCTCCGTTTGTGCTGGTTTGTGCTGTAAAAAAATTTGTTTGTGCTGCTTTGGTTTTTTAAATATTAAAATAATATTTATAGGTCATTCTGAGGTAACTCAGCCCCCCAACATACTCCAAATTCAACCCAAATAGTCTCGTTCGTTTGTGCTTCGTTTGTGCTGGTTTGTGCAGGTAAAAGTTTCGTTTGTGCTGCTTCGGTTTTTAAAATATTAGACATTAAATTATAGGCGATGACGTCACCAGCCCCCACACATGCTCCAAATTCACCCAAAATAGTCTCAATCGTTTGTGCTTCGTTTGTGCCGTAATCGTTTGTGCTGCTTTGGTTTTTTTTAGATATTAAAATATTATTTAGTGATAATTCTGAGGTCACTCAGCCCCACACATGCTCCAAAATTACCGCCACGTCATCGTTGTTGGGCTTTTATTTTTGTTTTTACGGTCATTTTTAGCCATACGAGTTGAAGTAAATAATAAATTCAACAGCACGGGCCAAACCAAATCACTGAAATAGTTTCAGTCACTTATTTTTAGTGCCAATTCGTTCAATTAGACCTATTAAACAAAAAATCTAGTCCTATTTCCTTATGTCTTTACATAAACAAATAAAGACTTGATATATCGGCCTATTTTTCGTTTCTGCGGGCAGGCAAATAAAAACATGCAATAGGCCTACTGTTTCGGCAGGTCGGCAGTGTAGCCATACTTTTGCTGTGGGCCATTGCCGTCCTTTTCTTTTTTAGACCATGACGAAAAAATGACAAAATAAACCGTAAGGTTGTTGTATTTTTAAATGCGCATCCCTGAAAGCAAATTTGAATTTAGAACCGTACAGACTATCAAAAGTCTGCCCGAAAGTTACTAATATTGATTGCATTTTTAATGACTTTTTGGGCACTCTTTAATAAGTGTCAATGAAAAGGCACTAAATTATATAGTAAACATTTTGATTTTAGACAGGTTTCTTTTGGTCAGAAATTCGAATAGGTCTTAATGCTTCGTCTTAGGCACATTCAGTTTAGAATTTATAGTATCCTCTATGTCTCTGCGGGCTAGATCTTGATGGGGGATGCTGGGCAATTAATAGTGAAAATATGACGGTGGCAAAATGCAGGGTGATTATTATTATTATTTGTGTATGAATAATAAAATCGCTATATATGCGCATGTCAGGTATTTGTGGGAGTATTATAGTATTACTATATGATATGGAGGCGCCCACGCAATCTCTCCATTTTTTTTCCCTGCAGAAAGAACTTAGAATAGGCTACTCCATCATTTTTGGATTTGCTTTATACTGTGGAGATGGCCATCAGCATTGACTAATCTGTGGACTAGGAAAAAATCTTTAAAAACGAGTAGCGAAAACGAAAATATTACCAGCACAAACAAACAAGACTATTTGGGGTAGCTAATTTTGGAGCATGTGTGGGGCTGAGTGACCGTTGCAGAATTGATCACGAAATAATTTTTAATATCCTAACAAACACCAAGAAGCACAAACCTAAACTTTACCCTTCACAAACGAATCACAAACAAACAACATTATTTGGGTCATTTTTGGAGGCTAGTGGGGGGGCTGGAGTGACGCTCAGAAAATGAGCATAAATTTATTTTAATACTACTTAAAAACCGAAGCAGACAAACTTAATTATTATTAGGGGCAGCAAAACGCACAAACGAATCATCAAACGCTGAGCCTGTTTTGGGTGAATTTGAAGTGGGCATGTGGGGGGCTGGTGATCGTCATCGCCTAATAATTCAATGTCTAATATTATAAAAAACTTGAGCAGCACAAACGAAATATTGTCCGTGGCACAAACCAGCAGCAAAGCGAAGCCAAACGATTGAGGCCTGTTTTGGGTGAATTTGGGGCATGTGGGGGGGCTGGTGACGTCATCGTCTATAATTCAATGTCTAATATTTAAAAACCGAAGCAGCACAAACAAAACTTTTACCTGCACAAACCAGCACAAATGAAGCACAAACAAACGAGACTATTTGGGGTGAATCTGGAGTATGTGGGGGGCTGAGTGACCTCAGAATTATCACCAAATAATATTTTAATAGCTAAAAAACCGAAGCAGCACAAACGAAGCTTTTACCTGCACAAACCAGCACAAACAAAGCACAAACGATTGAGACTATTTTGCAGACGTTTTGCGTTGGGTGGGGGGTGTCCACTTCACGGAGGTCAAATACTTACTCCCAAAACTCAATTACAGGCGATGTTGCGTTTTCAAGGTAACTTTGGTCAATGGATTCATTTCGTCTTTGGAATTCTATGCAGGAATCTGAAAAACAACAGAAATCTCTGGATTATGCATACAGTAGAAACTATTGAGCTTAGCGCACCAGTGATAATGAACTATCATACTAATCATGACCACATAACGCTAGAGATTTCTGGACTGAATTGATGGTATCCTCACCGGTGTTCCAGGTGTTGTTGCAGGAGGCCCACGGCAGGTTCCAGGAGAAGGAGAAGGACAGGTAAAATATCCCCCAGGCCAAAACGATGATATAGTAGAAGTTCAGCAGAGCCACGATGACCTGAGTGGCGTATCCGATCCCTGCAGTTGAGAAAGACAGATCCAACAACACCACAGCTTGTGTCAGAACTGAGAAAATGCAGTGACCTCATGTTCTTGACTTCCCATCACGCTGTAGAAAAGGTCCAAATGATCTCACTTCATGATTACCACCATGCTATGAATTTATTTATTTATTTATAAATAGAACAGAAATCAGTGTTGTTGCGGTTGTTGTTGTAAACTAAAAAAAAAAAAATGTTTTAAATTGAATTTAGGTAAATCTGAAATACCATAACATAAATATTAGATGAAAAATGTCACTTTTTAACTTATTGTTTTTTTAGCTAGTCTTAAAACTTAAAAAAATAAAAATGAAAATGAGAAATGTTGCCTTAGCAACTAACTGAAATAAAACAAGTTTAAGTTGAAGTATTACACTTATCCAAAATAATAAAAAAATTAATAAATTAAAAGCTAAATAGTAACTATAACCTAATAAAATGACAAAACACAATAACTAAAATTTAAATGAATAACTGAAAATATAAAAATCAAAGCCATTTTCCTAACTATAATCAGTATATCTAACAATATTAAAACAACACCAAATAATTAAAAAAAAAAATGAAAACAGCACGGCGCTTTCTGCACAAAACAGGCCAATATAAGCATTTTGGGTATTTATATATTTTTATAAATAATTAAGCTGTATATATTGAACATTACTGTCAAACTACAATACTGTTGCTACCCGATTTTTCTTGAAAACCTGAGCTTCTGAAGTGGAAACATGGTCCAATTACGCATTTCTATTATTATTTCTACAAATTAAACACATAGAGCATGACATTTGAGTAGACAAAACTGAAATAGTGTATTTTCTTGACTCTTAAATGTGCTCCAATAATCTTGGTTTTAATATAGCAAACTCAAAACTGTATCTAGGATGTAAAAACAACACCTAACCCCCAAACAAGCAAAAACAATAAAAAAGAAAAAAAAAAAAACTGGGATTTGTGGCCTGTTTGCATTAAGAACGAATCGATTTTAGTTCTCTCTCTGTAGCAGATGTTCCTGTGGCACTTGTATAGGCTAACAAACTGTGTCCGTAAGTTCTATCTTGAATATGGTTCAGTTTCTGAAGGACTGATGAATCCCCAACCCCTCCAACATCTTGTTGCTTCACCTTCAAACAGCGGGCTGATCTTCCTCCAGCATGTGATTCCTCCCTCGCTGGTGTACTGACCCAGAGAAATCTCCAGGAAAAACACGGGAATACCGCAGGTGAAGAGGAAGATCAGGTAGGGAATGAAGAATGCACCTGGAAGAGGATAAAGACATCAATCATGCAGTTTATGCTGTTTGAAACTCTAGGGGAGAAATGTGTGATATTACTGGGGTCTTTTTCTCAGGAGAAACATCTGAGAAGCTGCAGACTTCAGCAAACGTAAGAAACGTTCCCAAAAGCCCAAACGTCTCTGTATGGGCACACGGTACGGGTTGATCAAACAACAGCTGTGACCTTTAACCCTCTAAACTGGTAGTGCTTTCATCAGGCCAACTGCTGGATCAATGGGTCTATTTCACAAACACCTGGCAAACGCTAAACACATTGGGATCTGTGTCGATCTTCTCAAATCCTCAACTTTGCATGGCATCAGCGATCGGCATAAAGCAATGGTTACAAAGTTTTTTTTTTTTTTTTTATAAATACATAATAAAAATAAGATGAATCTAACTCATAACTATATAAATACTAGCATATTGTTAAATTAAAATAAGATCAGAATAAATAAAATTAGATAATTGATAGCATTTTAACATTAAAAAAAAACACGGATTTGAATAAATCATTGATACACAATTATTGCTAATAAAAGACATAACAAAAATAAACATTGATATCTAAATGAATGATAGATTACTAATCTTTCAAATAGAATCAGACATGGCACACACTCCTACAACAGTTACAACTGTGAGTCGAAAACATCATTCTGTTGTAATTAACCCAGCAGAGGGCATCCTATCAAACAAACTACATAAATCTGATTAAATTATTAAAATGATTTAAATAATACATTAATACATTTGATATAAATAAGTAAATAAATAATACATTTGTTAAAATAAATGTTTTGATTAAAATAACTAATACATTTAATAGTAACTTAGTGAGTAGAAAAAAATAAAATTTTACACATTTATAATAAACTTTTAACAGTGTTAATTGGGTCTTTACATATGAACCTTACATCTGCCTTTTACATTTTAGGATGGGGGGTCCCTCGGACGAGGAAGATCATATTTGGAGTCTATAGCATCTAACAGTTTGGAAACCCCTGCTCTAAACTATTTTACATTAAATAACCTGATGACAGCCAGCTGTGGATCTAAACGAAGTCAAGCGCAGCCCTCATTCTCTCTCCGCTCACGTCTGTCCGTCAGCTGACTGAAGGAACACTCCTTCACCCGGAGGGACGTTAACTAGCCGTGCGTGTGGTGTTTGTGGTGGGACTCCAGGGCGAGGGCTGGTCTGAGGTCAGATATGGTTTACCTGCTAAACCTCTGTAGAGTCGTGAGAGCTGACGTTACCTAACCCATCAACTGCTGAGACCAACCTTTTAATGACACTTTCTGTTTGGAAATGTACCATGATCATACATAGTTTTTTCCCCCGACATGTACCATGGTGATGCCATATTTTTTTTAACATATAGTAAGGAAATTTGATATTTTTGGACATGTACCATTCTAATACTGTGTTTTTTTTGTTTTTTTTTACATATACCATGTTTTTTGGACATTTACTCTGGTAATGCCATGTTTTTTTTGGACATGTACCATGGTATTACCATGCTTTTGCATGTTCCATGAAAATAGCTTGTTTTATAGACATGTACCATTGTAATATTATATTTTTTGGAGAAAAAAACAAAAATTTGCATGTATTCCCATGATAATGACTTTTTTTTGGGTACGCATATGTATGGTGGGGGGTAATACCCTATTTTTTTGTACGTGTACCATGGCCATGCCATGTTTTTGTACATGCACCATGATAAAACCTTGGTTTTTTTAGACTTGTACCACGGTAAAAGGATATTTTGCACATGTACCATGGTAATCCCATGCATTTGAACATGTATCATAATAATACTTAGTTTTTTGTACATGTACCCTGGTAAAACATGTTTTAAAAAACAACATGTACTATGCAAATAACATGTTTTTGGACATGTACCATGATGATACTTAGATGTACCCTGATAAAACATGTTTTTTTTGTTTGTTAACATGTGCTATGTAAATACTATGTTTCTGGACATGTACCATGATTTTTAGAACATGTACTATTTTAACGCCATGTTTTTCTGGGGGATATGTGCTTTTTAGACATGTATCAGGTTTTTTATGGACAAGTACCATGGTAAAAAATAGCATGTTTTTGGACATGTTTGCCACGGTAATACCATGTTTTTGAAGATGTACCACGGTATACCATGGCTTTTTGCACATGGTATCAGAGTAATAGCATGTTTTGGCTATTTTGTAATGTACAAAGAATATGATAATCATTATCGTGGTACTGTCACAGTAACCACTCCGTCTCCTCACCTCCACCGTTCTTGTAGCAGAGATACGGGAAGCGCCACACGTTTCCCAGTCCGATGATCTCTCCGGCTCGCCTCGCGGCCTAGCCGAAATAACAAACTCCAGCTTGTTGCTCCACTGTCCCCTGTCCTTCATCTTCTCCTCCGTGTGCGGGACGATGTCCAGCGGCCGGTTCAGCCCGTTAGATGGGTCCATCTTGGTCGTGATCTCTTTCTGTCCTGTTTGAAAACAAAAGCATGTTTAGAAGAATCTAATGACTGCTATGATGTGCTCGGTCAAGAGGAGCACTGTTAATTAATGCAGTTTATTACAAAAACGAATGCAATGAATCATATGTGGATATTTTGATTAATTAATTGGTCTCCCAATCAAAAGACAAATAGTGTTTTCATTCACGGTGACACAAAGTTTTTATCTCGTAAAACATGAAGATATGAAAACTGAACACACCCATTCAGACCAGATCCTTACATAAGTGCGGCTCGTAAACCAGTCTGAGCACAAAAGCCATCAGATCGGTGTTTGTTTGTGTGAATGTGGTGGACCCACTCAATTCCAGGCATTTTATTGCATGCTTTGTCATGACGTTTGTGACCGTTGCAACACATCACAAAACAACTGATCTGTTATGATATATTGCAACACAGACTGCAAAAACAGCATGTGAAAAACTCACAAGGATGTAAATGCCTGCACTTCACTAAACTTAAAATAAAAGTTTGGTTAAAAACACTCAGGACATCTTAGTTACACCATGGCAACATACAAAAAATTTATATACCCAAGAAACATCAGAGCATGGATACAAGTAGGCATACTACAACATTCAAAAAAAAAAAAAAAAACTGAAGGCTGCCTTACCAACCGTGGCCTGGTCCTGACAAAAATGCTAAGCAACCAAACCATTCAGAACACATGCAAAATAAACCTTGGGGCAAAACACTCTCGGGCAAGCTGCGTAGGCAGGGCAACACACAAAAAAAAACTTACTATAGAATGCTTTGTAACTGCATATCAATGTGTTAAATATCATTCAGGTCTCCTTAGCAACCATACAGCAACACCCTAGCAACTGCATGGCAACACACAAAAAGCACTTACTGTAGAATGCTTTGTTGCATTCTGCATATCACATAGTTAAAATAGGCATTCAGGTCTCGCTTAGGCATATCCACAAGGAGCAACGCAATACCCTATTCAACTGTATGGCAACGCCCAGGGTAACCCTGGCCGGCAACACACAAAAAGCACTTACTGTAGAATGCTTTGCATCTGCATAGCAACATGTTAAATAACATTCAGGTCTCCTTAGCAACCACACAGCAATACCCTAGCAACTGTATGGCAACACACAAAGAGCACTTACTGTAGAACGTTTTGCAACTGCATAGCAACATGTTAAATAACATTCAGGTCTCGTTAGCAACCATACAGCAACATCCGAGCAACTGCAAAGCAATATGCCAAAAACACTCAGAACACCTTAGCAACACCCCAGCAACACCCTAGCAACTGCATAGAAACAAAAAAGCACATATGAACCTGACTGTATAATAGCTTTGCAACGCATAGGCTAAGCATGTTAAATAATATACAGGTCTCCTCTAGGCAACCATAGACAGCATCATCTGAGCAACTGCATAGCAACACACAAAAAGCACTTACTGTACAGTAGAATGCTTTGCAACTGCATATCAATGTGTTAAATATCATTCAGGTCTCCTTAGCAACCATACAGCACACGCCTACAACTGCATCAGGCAATCCACAAACAAGGCATCACTTACTGTACATTAGAAGGCTTGGGCAACTGCTTCAATGTGTAAATATGCATTCAGTTCCTCTTAGGCACTCATATCACAACATCAGAGGCAACTGCATAGGCAATATGGCTAAAAAAAAACCCTCAGGAAGTCACCTTAGCAACCACACAGTAACAGCCTAGCAACTGCATAGCAACGTGTAAAAAAACACTCAGAACACTTTAAAACCACATAACAATGCCCTAGCAACTGCATAGCAACAGGCACTCAGGACTGCAGATATCTGAAAATCACTATGCGCTGGAAATGTAACTGAAATCTTGACCTTTTTGTCATACAGGTTTGGAATTGGGTGGGTTAGTAAATGATGACAGAACTCACTTTTGGGTGAACTGTCCCTGTTCTGCTGCATTACTGGTGACTGCATCACGTCTGCTGTGTGCCATGATACTAGCAGATCACACGAGCATTGTGGGATACGGCACTGCTGAAAAGACTCTCTCTGTGTGAGGAACAGAAGACTCACTCACTGTGTTCATATCTGTCAGCTTGAATTAACGGGTCAGACGCATCTGTGCATTCAGTTCAGCCCTGTCACAATCACAAAGACATTAAAGGGATAGTTCAGTCTCTACAAATGAAAGTTTGCTGTGTAATCCTGCACTCTCCGTTTTTTGTAACAAAACAGGCCAATCATCGGTCTTACTACGGAGCTTGATGTGCCCACACTACATCATTATGTCGTGAATGTTCGCCAGGCAGGCTCTCGGACAGTCGTGACGCACTAAAACACACTTTATTAGCGTATTGCCAGGCTGTGGATTAATAGGTAAAATGTTGTAGAATGATGTTCATTTTCTGGGCCAAGACTGATTGGTTTCGGATTCATAAGACGGCTCATTGTATCGCAGGATGCTCCACGGGGTCTTGATTTGGTCTTCATCTGATATGTTTTTTGACTGCCGGCACCTCAAAAACCGCAGCGGTAGCAGACGTGCAGTGCATGAATCGCCAAGCACCACAGTTTCACCTAAAAAAAAATCTTCTTTGCTGTTCTTGGATCTTGGATGGCCTGAGGGTGAGCAAACTTTCAGCAATTTTTCCTTTTTGGGTGAACTCTCGACCTTTTTACTTGACTTTCATTACTCGCATTTGTGCATTTACAAGGGACTTATTCATTTATTGTTAGATCTGTTTGTACAATAAACTTCTGTTTGATTATAAGCAATTTTGCACAGGGAAAATTTTGTATCCCCGCTAAACAACTCTGGTGCTGTGTTGGGTCACTGTCCTGAGTCCTGATGCAAAACCTGCTTCAAGGCACCAGGGGTTCAGTGGTCTCTCTGTCTCCGTCCCTCGAGGTACAGATGTCTGTTCCACATACTTGAAGACGTTTCAAACAACAAGCATGATGGACATCCCGCAGAGCCGGAGGCCTTGAGAATGTGCTCTTTCTTTCTCTTGTGCAGAAACAGCGCCAGCGCCTCTGCTGTCACAGCTGTCAGTGAAAAGCATCACCAGGCTGGTCAAAAGCATTAAGAGTTAGACTTGCTCTTGCATTAGCAAGACACCTGAAGAAATGAAGGGCTGGCAGCGTGAGGTAGAACAGGCTACTGGTTTGCAAAGCTGTTTGTTTGGAAGATGACCTCAGAGCGAGGTGGTTTGATCACAGTTTACTGCAGTTTTCACAAGGCCAGAGATGAGATCAGTTAGTCCTATAGAGCTGAGCTTTTCTGTGCTGTTTGCCATATAGGAAAGAAAAATGACAGATGTGATCTCAATTGTTTATCCTAGACACCAACAATATTAAATAGAGATCAAATTGGACTAGCTAAAGTCCCCTGCTTCTCAGATATTTCTCCTGAGATAAAAAGACTGTGTTAATCTCACATATCATGTCTAGAGTTTCAAAGGAGATCTCAGAATGTCTCAAACTGTTCAAAAGGGATATCCAAATATCTTAAACTGTGTTCAGATTTCTTATAGATACCAAAAACGTCTCAAACCTGCCATAGAAAAATCCACAAAGATCTCTTTACAAGCTCAACTGTTTTTTTTCCTAGACACGCGCAAGTAGATGGCAAACTGACGCATGCTGAAGTCTCCTGTTTCTCAGATGTTTCTCCTAAGAAAAAGACTAGCAGCTAATCTCACATATCTCATCTCTAGAGTTTCAGAAATGTCTCAAAATCCTCAGATTTCTCAAAGACACCAAAAGAAAAGAAGAGCTGCACATAGATCTCTGAACTATTTCTCCTAGAATGCAAACGGACCTGTTGAATTCTGCTTTTCAGATGTTTCTCCTGCTTCTCAAAACCCTGCTAATCTCACATATATCATCTCAAGAGTTTCAAAGACATCTAAAACTATCTCAAACTGTGCTCAGATTTCTCAAAGATACCAAAAGATTGTCTCAAAAACATCTCAAACAAATATAGCATGAGAAAATAGTAACGCCAAATAGATGCAAACTGACAAGCGGAAGTCTCCTGCATCTCAGATGTTCCTCCTAAAAACACCCTGCTAATCTCACACGTCTCATCTCTAGAGTTCAAAAATGTCTCGAACTGTGCTCAAAGGCAAAAGTGTCTCAATGCAAACTCAAGATTGCAGAGAGCAATGAAAGAGCAAACTCTGAGCACCGACATGTATTCTGTGACATCAGCTTATGATTTGGAGGATGAGAAATGACAGAGAAATGAAAGCTCTCGATGCAGGTAGATACTTGCAGGACAAATGAAAAATGGCATCTTGCCAAAAACTGCTGTTTGCCAGAATCTCTGCCTGCTCAGTAAATCTATCAACTTGCTGACATAAAGCTGGAACATACAGGCAGAAATATCATCAAATAATCCAACACCACATATTACGGCACAGTCAGTGTGGGGCCAAACTCCACAGGAGTGTCCATAAGTCACATTTAGGGCCTTCAGCTCGGCAGCTCATTATTCGATTTCATAGCTATTGATTCGCAAACATTTATTGCATGGGTGTAGCTGTCAGGATTTTGATTAACTATCGACAAATTGACCTTAATGACTTTATGTTGTGACTTTGCGGCTTATTGCTCAATCATACAAGCAGAATAACACATGTTGCGATGGGGTATGAATCTGAACATGCTAGTGGAAAAAATCCCAGAGGAACGACAGCATAGCTGAAAACATCTACACACTGTATATCACACATGTGACAGATTAGTGCAGATGCACCATGCATGGAGCTTGCATTCATTCTGACCACCTTTTTTATATAAAGTAAAAAAAAAAAAAAAACAAAGATTAATCGCAGCATTTATGAACTAATGAAGTTGCTATTTGGCAGCAAGTCTGGTTCTTCTTTGCTCATGATGCGTTAAAACATTATATCTAACGCGGTTTAATCACACTTGTAGACAAATATATTATTATCTGTCTAAAGTTTGGAATAATTAAGATTTTGTAATGTTTTTTTGAAAAAAAGGCTCTTCTGCTCACCAAAGCTGCATTTATTTGATCCAGAACAACAAAAAAAAAAAAGCAGTAAAATTGTGAAATATTATTGCAATTTAAACTGACTGTTTTGTGCGTTATGTGACATATGATATCAGATGTATGTATTTCTGTGATGCAGCAGACCTGTATTTCAGCATTCATATCACGCAGGTCCTTCAGTGTCACATGAATCGTCGAAATCAGTATATATAGCGGATCCTGCTGCTCAAGAACATTTCGATGGTGTTATTTCAATGTGAAGCATATCTTTTATGAACAGAATTTAAAAGAACCTAGCATTTATTTGATATGCATATTATAAATATGGCTTTGGCTGTCACATTTTGTATCATCTAGGGTGCCTCCTGATGAATAAAAGTAGATTGGGGGGGGTGGTGGGAATTATTAATATCTTAAAATCTTACTGACCCAAACATTTAAATGAAGAGTAAATTGTGCATGAACACAAATGTACTTATAAAACCAATATTTTAGTGAAGGAAAAGCATCATTCTCATCATACATGTTCCTCCTTCTATACTGTTTAAAAACATCCCAGCGATGAGCAAAGCTGTAATCTGGACAAACAAGAAGCTCAAATATTTGAGTTTTTATTTGTGTCACGTTTTGGTCATTACTTCTTTCCCAAGGTTTAGTGTCTTTAATATACTTTACTATTACTCTAAAATGTAGAAAACTGTCATAGTGCATGACAACACTGCAGTCAGGTCCATACTGTCATGAAATCACAGTAAGTAAGATGTTATAAATCTAGCATTTGCATGTTTGGAATTATTTAGAAAGGGAAAGAAGTCAAACTGTTTACTCAAAGTACAAACTGGTTTTGATAAGAATCAAAGTGATATACTTACATAAATGTGACCTTGGACCACAAAACCAATCATAAGGGTAAATTTTTTGACAATTGAGATTTATAGATCATCGCCAATGGCTGTATAAATAAACTTTCCCACTGGTGTATGTTTGTTAGGATAGGACAATATTTGGCTGAGAAGAGTCAACTATTGAAAATCTGGAATCTGAGGGTGCAAAAAAAATAATCTAAATATTGAGAAAATCGCCTTTAATTTGTCCAAATGAAGTCTTTAGCAATGAATATTACTAATCAAAACTTAAGTTTTGATATATTTACGGTAGAAAATGTACTAAATATCTTCAAGGAACATGATCTTTACTTAGTATCGTAATGATTTTTGGCATAAACGAAAAATCAATAATTTTGACCCATACAATATATTGTTGGCATATTGCTACAAATATCCCCCAGCGACTTAAACACTGCTTTTGTGCTCCAGGCTCACAAATATGTATCTTAGTAGAGTTGGCATACCTGATAAAAGTCTGTCACATGCAAGCATGCAAAAACATGAAAGGACATGAAATAGCATGAGAAAAGCTCACCTTTCATTATGATGTTGGTGCAGGGCTATTCCGGGTCAGCATGTCAGTGTCCCTGTATATCGGCATGTCTAGCTCTTTAATGTGGGCAGGTTTTCTTTTCTGTTTTTCCAGTGGACCCGTCAGTCAGCCCTGGATGGTTGCCAAGTCCAACTCCGTCCCTCCCCCAGCGGCTACTCCGGCTCTCGCTAAGCTATGCTCACCAAAAAAAAAAAAAAAAAAAAAACACCGATTCCAAACACAAACAGATTGGTCTAACACCGTGCAGCGAGTCACAGATGCTCGTTCAGCCAGGGGTTGTGAAGCTTTTTTTCCTCATTTTCAGCTGAAGGACACCAGAAAAGGAACGTCATTCTGGGCCTCATCTCAAAAGAACTACCACGCCCGTATCTACTAAGGGAACAGGGGCCTTCTGAGAGATGATAAACGGGGTTGCAGACTGAATCTGCTAGGTAGGGATCGCACGGATACTGTGCAAACGTGCAGGCATGATTTCATTTTTTATAAGAAGAGACTTTCTATTGGAATATATCTATATATTCTATACATAGACGATACCGACCCCCGCCCCACTCCCCCGCTGCTGCCCCTTTTTTGTTTGGGGCATTCAGTTTGATTTATTTTATATACAGATGTCATTTTGCCAGGGCTACAACAGTGAGCAAACATTCAGAACACCTCATTCACCATATACGAAATGCCTTGGCAACCACAAAACATCCTAGTGAAACTTCGGAAAAAGACTATAGAAACCGCCTAGAACACTAAAAACATTCTGAATGCCATAGTAACTGCATAGCAACGCCTTGGCAACCACCCACAATACCCTAGAAACCACTCAGAACACCATTGCAACTGCATAGTGACACTCTGAATAATATGCTAACATAAGGATTTCTAAAATGAAAACCGAGGACATTTCCAGGTTCAGTGGTCAAAATATCACTGAAATCTCACTTGCGATTATCTACAAATTAAAAAACGGGGACAATATATTTGTGTATGTTTTTGTTTTTTAATTGTTGTGGGTTCCATATATTAATATCATATTTGACAGGCCTAATTACAGTGATGTTTGAGGATCAAACTTACCCTATTTTTTAATACAATTCACCAAAAATCCCACTATGAAAATAGTTTTGTGAGGCCTTATTAAGCTAGGGCTATTGGCAAATAGCAACCTCTCCAACACTATCTCCAAAATTCTGGCTTTAACAAAACACATTAAAATAACATATAAATACCTGAACCATACTGATAAATAAACTGTATTTATTTAACATCTCACAACTGTGAGACAATAATATAGGGCCTACACTTTTCACATTTTGTTTATGGCCTTTTTCTATCTCTTTAATGCGAGCTTATTTTTTAGAATATTTAGGGCTTTTTTTTAGGTCCATAAGCGTATTGGCTTTCTAGCAAATGCAATATAGTGCAAGTGTATATAGTTAATTGTTTTCTTTATTTCAGATCGTTGTGACGTTGGACGTTCAGGAATGTTTCATATTGTGTGCAAACGATCACGCAAGCCTTCATAGGCCTATGTTATGCAGTCACACAAACAATATTACTTTGTTTTTAACATGGTATTAATACTTAGTATTTTACTAGCTTGAAACGCAACAACTCGGGCTCCTTTTGATAACTGATGATAAATCGCTGGCTCTTAGTGCTAGCTATTATTATAGGCTACATAGCGGCGGGTTCGCTGACCGAAAGAGCCAATGTATTCAGTATAGGCTCTCAGGGCGCGCCTCTACTGGTGAAATAACATAATCATAAATCGATTGGCCAGCTGTTCAAAATTTGTGCGGGGTGGGCTTTTACAGTGTATGTGTGGGTTGTTTCTGAACGTGTTTGTAAACGGTGATGGACACTTCCGGGGACAGCTCGCAGTCGGGGACAGTACAACCCACAAACCTGGACGTGTCGGGACTGTGCCGCCGGAATACGGGGGACGTCATGGTGCACCTATGCAACAACTTCTTCGTAGAACCCTAATAATAGAATCACGCCTAGGCACTCCCACAGAGCAATCTCCGCAGCTACATATGTTCATGCTTAAAAACCGCATGGGAAGGACTCTTAGGCTAGAGGTCAACTGCATACTGTAGCATTGCAGTGGTAAGCGCAAGTAACACCCAAACACCAAGCAACTGGTGCTATAGAGACATTTTAAAACACTATGAATAATAGTCCATAAGTGTCCTTAGCTGGTCAGAACCTCTGCATCAACCCTAACTGCAACGCACGCTAGCTAACAGCCTCTACAACGGCAACCACGCTAGATACAATCTGTGTCAGTGCAGACCATCATAACAATTCTTATCACGAAACCACGGTCTCTTTGAATGACCTTAGCAACTGCATGCTGCAATGTAAGTGTTAACCACGGCAGAACACGCATACGGCAAAATGCATAGGCAACAGAGCTTAAAACTACTTTACTGATAGTACCTTAGACAAATTTCTTACTCAGAACCCTGTAGGAGAGATCCCCTAATGTCACCACATATAAGGGCAATCTCACAGAAGTGGCTTAAAATGCACTTAGAAGACATTAGGCAGCTGCATAGCAACGCAGTGGTTAACACTCCAAAATACTCTAGCAACTCGCAAAGACCTAAAAACTTCTAATCACTTGAGTACTTCATAGCAACGGCCCTGCGCATACCACACTAGACCACGCAAGAGCAACTGTCACAGCAACATCTCCTTAAAACACTATGATATCACTAACAATTGCTTAGAGCAGATACCCATGTAGAATTAGCCGGCTAGCAATCACCACGCGCAGCAACGCCCTAGCCACCACAAGAACACTGCTCAAGCAGCCACATAGGCTGTGGTCATTAAAATCATTATATAAGACTCTTAGCAACTACAACTAGGGCATTGTGGCACCACACAGAACAGCCATAGGCAACTGGGCAAAACAAACTAAAAACATCTGAATGCATTAAGTAACGTCGCATCAGGCACCCCCTGACATTCAGCCCTAGGTATACCCGAAAGGCAACCACGCGCAGAAACATCATAGAAACTCACAGAGGACACTAACAACATTCCGAAGTATTAGTAACCTCATAGCAGCACGCGCTGGCAATCACGCTAGAATATACCTTAGCAAGCCACTCCAGAACACCATAGCAACCACAGAGAACACTAAAAACATTCCAATGCATTATTAACCTGCAAGCAACACTGCTGGGCAATCACCCCTAGAATACTCCTAGCAAACCACCCAGAACAGCGCATAGCAGCTCACAGATAAAGAATCACCTAAACATTCAGGAATGCTTAGTATACCACCTAGCAACAGCCCTAGGCACCCATCCAATACACCATAGCAATCGATAAAAAAAAAAAAAAAAAAAAAAAAGTAAAAAGGGAAAAAAAAAAAAAGTAGACCTTAAAAAACATTCTGATTGCACTTAGTACCGAAAAATGAAAATATCATAGCAACACCCTAGCAACCACCCAGAACACCATAGCAACCACGGAGAACACTAAAAACATTCAGAATGCATCAGTAACCTCATAACAATACCCTGGCAACCACCCGGCAACGCAAGCACCCTGGTATCCCAGACCATTTGAGCACTGTAGTAGTTTTTTAAAGAAAATGTAAAAACTGCTTTATTAGGGCCCGAGCACCGATGGTGTGAGGACTC